>JAGJRP010001690.1:0-12424 GCA_022832235.1 Lepidurus couesii
CCGCGAGAGGCGTAATTTGGCAAAAGCTCTACCTGGAGAAAGCCGCCAAAAGATAACGCAGACTACAAAATTGGGTCAGGCCGGACTTGTAGTGTTACTCCGGCTTGCCTCGGCCGAGGTGTTGCTCAACAATGAAAATGAGAAAAATGACAGGAAAGGACGCTCATCAACATGGGGTATTTCAAGTTTGGGGTCATGACGTTACGGCACTTTAGGCTCACAGGAACGGAACGTAGCTTTCGAACCATGGTTACTCTAATTACGTTTACTTCCCATGCATAAAACAGAAACAAAGCACGTTTGTGACGTCATCTTATTTTCTGAAGTTATTTTCGTCATCTTATCTTCTTTAATACTTTATAACTACTTGATTTTCCTATAGTCACTATGTTTACTTGTAATAGTCATAAAAATAGTGCATAGCATGGATAGTGTCACTCTCGCTACGTCATACGTCGTAACTTGCATTTGTCACAGAATTTCTTTCTGTAATAGCTCAATTAGTATTTGACGCAAGATTGAAAGAAACATACTACTAGAAACTAGATTTTCTGCTCAATTCTTACATATTCATTTTAAAAAATAATTCATTTGTTTTAAAGATATTTATCCATTACAAATTAATACCTGTCATGGCGTAAACGCTGATTGTGATTCAATTCCGAGTTGATTTGAAGGGCAGCCGACCATAAGGTAGCGTAAGAATCATTGCCATAAATAGCGCATAACTCTGCATCCTCATCTTCTTCGCTTTCGGAATCTTGGAAATCAGCCGCATTTAGAACTAAAGAACTAGCTTGTTTATGTTCGCTCTCGTCTCCAGTGGAGCCATCTCCGTCCTGCTCGACGTCTGCTTCGGATTCCTCGGATCCGGATCGAATGTCGCTGACGTCTCCCTCTCCCTCTCGGTTTGAAAAGTCTGGCTCGGGTCCATTAGCATCAAGGTTGATGTCATCCGTCGAAGCGTTGGATTCTGTCCACAAAAAATCGCCCAAAAATACGAAATAAAGTTTAGAAAAAGCCCCATACATAATCCCGCAACTAATTAGTATAATGCCAGATCACGTATGGAATGTTCCTGAAATCGCTAAGCTTATCCATGCCACTCTGCGATCCAGTATGGTGCCATGCTTCCCACCCACGGAACGAAGCGTGATTGCAATGACCTTGCGTGGTGAAAACTGATGTTAGGAAACCTCAATTGCATGCCGGAAGCTCAAACTGAGAATGAGCAACGACAGCCAGACTAAAACGCAACAACTGCAGCTATTTTTACTTTGTTTCAGGGATATTACGTGCGTTTGGCAAAGGGTTGTAACCAGAGCTTTCAAAGGTATTTGCGGATCAGTTGGGGATATGGTTGCAGTAGCGAACGGTGAGACGAGTGGTATCAGCACACGCCCCTTTAAGCGTAAGACCCAAAGGAATGCGTACAGTAAACGGAATCAAGGGACATTACCTTCCATGTTTGGACGACAAATGCCGCTCCAGTAGGAGAGGAAACGAAAAGAAAAACGAAATTGAACACGTACGACACGCTTATACAAGACCAGACAATAAGTGCGAACTGCAAGGAGCTTCGAAGACAACTGGCAGAGGGATACAGAAAGTGTACTGCAGTATGGACAGGTACCCGATATGGTACGTAAGCACACCTTGGTCCTTGACTTGGAAGGAAGAAAGGAGGTTTTCAGTTGCCGCGGGAGTACACTTGGATAGATTGAGAGGAAGTAGGAAAACCGTGGGTATATCCCAAGTCAAAATGTCACGTTTTTTTCGGATTGGCTCACACCGTCCACGTGACTAAGCATATTGTAATACTCTGCCTGACAGTAAAATAGGTTCTCTCCTCAACGCATTACATTTTCTTTCACGTATTCTCTTATTCTTATGTTTGAAAATAGAGCAAAAACGCAAATTGAGGTAAAAATTAATGCAAAAATATTTGACAAAAATCTATGGAATGGAAATTCTGAAAAATACGGTACCTTGGCGTCTAAGTTTACGCAAAATTTCGATCACCTAGGTTGAAAATATAGCTTATTTGCGCTATTTCACTGACAAACGTTTACTAAACCAGGTTATAAATAAACAGCGTAAACAACAAAGCAAGTTCTTGGGTAAGATTACGGAAACACTCGTGCAGGATGACGGAAGTACACGAACACAAGATCTGCATCACATTAGCGGAAGTATTTTTGCTTTGTTATTCATTGTTTATAAACTGGTAATTAATGAGCATGGTTGTACACCATGCCACCTACTAGAAGTCTAACAAATCCATATGAACAAATCTAAAGCATTAGGCGCCATCTAAGAACAACAGTCAGAACCTTATTAGAACGCCATCTATGAGGCCAGAAAGAGCCCAAGAAGAGCGCGCTTTTCAAATCGAAGAAACGAATTCCTCTGTTTTGGGCTAATTGTGCATTTCTTTTCGTTTTGGCGGAAGCAAAACAGGCCAGTAACATTAGCAGGAAATTGACAGGAGATTAGCAAGACAAGAAATGACTTTGACGTCGCCCATACATCAAGTTCTCCCCGTTCACCCGTCTTTTGGATGGCTATAGTGAATTCCTGGGTTCGGAGAGGTAGCCCCGGTGCGAGAGTAAACATGTGTTTTGTTCAACGAAACAACCCCCTTTGGTGTGTCCCCCCCTCCTTCCCTGTTCACGGACTCCCATGTGGGCTCTTGTATACCATACACGCATGGGTGCCAACGCGCCCAAGAGCCAATGCATAGCCGGGGCTTCTATTGTTGGAGCGCAAAACCCAATAACACAATGGACCCGCTTTTCCTATATTCCTTTCGCCTACTTGCCCCGTGTCCTTTTTTGCCTTCAGGAAAGGGGCCTCTAACACTGGGCGTCCCTCTGGGTTGCTCATCAGTTTGAGTTTGAGGCGCACACGAAACGCTGTCCACTTTCGATTATCCAAGAAAAAGTGCTAACAAGACCAGCAATGGACCGCTTCCGTGCGTCGTACCTCGGCTTTGCTACATCGTAAACGGTTTTCCCCTTTTCCTCCCTTATTTGCAATGCAGTTTGGACTCGTCCTCTTTATCGTTCTCAAATTCATAGTTGGCGCGTCAGGTAACTACCCCCCACACGCTTCTTTTTCATTGTTGCAGTGTATCTAGGCGCTTGTATACACTTGCACTCAAAGCAAGAGTGAATCACGTGTTGCGTGCGGAATGCCCCAACGTTTTTTCTCTCGGCAGGGGGTATTTTCAAAGTGACTAGGACGTCTTTCTAGCGCAGCCTCCGTAGAGTAAGAGGCGACACTTCCGCCTTGAATCTAAACCATCTAACCATTCCGTCTTGTGATTTCTTTCCGTGCAGAAGCTCGTATTGGGCCGACGACTGTATGGATTTGCCTGGAACTCGGTCCAAGCCACAACCAAAGCGTCATTTCGTGCCCGGCAGAGCAAGACATACTCTTTCACGATATTGCTGTTTTCCTGGCCAGTAACGTGAGTGTCCCTTGCCACGCCAATCAGACATCGTCAAGTCATTGGGGCCGACCTCAAGCTAACCCTCGACCGTCGTTACTGCGCTCCTTACAGAAAAGGTAACAAAAAAAACCTAAAAGAAAAGAAAAGAAAATACGTCGAGTGATTTTCGGGCACGCTAACGTGTGGAACGCAATTGGATATACCTTCTTGACGTCCAAAGACGTGATGGTTCGACCCTGGCAGCTGCTCGCGACCTGAAAAGCGAGCAAAAGAGGTGCACTTGGCTTTTGTTTTCAGAGGGCGTGTCCCCTCTCCTCTCTCTCCTCTTTTACTCCTGGCCAGTTGTAAAAGGACCCTCGCACGTGCAATGTGTGGCCTCTTCAAGGGGGGTCACGCTCTTATAACCTAATACAGATTCAGACCATTTCTCCAAAAGCCATTGCACCAAAATGCCCATCCTCATGGTTCATCTTCACTTCATATTCATTTCGTTTTTGTACGTAGGTGTAACGGGCAAAGTCGATGCCAGATTGCTGCAGCAATACTCGACAGTAGTGCTGTAGATCTTCAGAGCGGATTTGGGTTGTTCCAGCTCACATACGCTTGTTTACCAGGTAAAATACATAAACAAAACATAACATAAACAAAAAAACATACCATAATAAAACATAATCAAAAGAAAGAAAGACAGTCATTTATTAAGTTTCTTTACTCGTTATTTATTGGCGATTCTCCCAGCCAATATGGCAGCAATTGACGCTACCCACTAGCTTTTAGCCACTTTTAGCCGATATATCGAGTGCAGTGTAATATAACCCACGCTCAAGGCAAAAGGCCACAGCACCAAGTCACGTGGTCTGGATCAATACCGGCTCTGTCAATAAAAATGAACGGGCGATTGCTCTAAAGGGTTTTGGAAGTTAGGTATTAGGTTATGGGAGGGAATTGGGGCAGTGGGAAAGTTGGGCGAAATGAGATTGGGGGGAGTTAGCGACCGAATTTCGTAGTCAGTATATGAATATTACCCAACGCAATTTAGAAAGGGGGAGTATAGCGAGTTACGAGGAAAGGGGGCTCATCCACATACGGACAAACACATGGCGTTTGCCAGTTGTCAACACACAGTCGTCAATTTGGATCCCCCCCCGTGTCATTTGAGTTATCCCCCCCCCAATTCCGTNCCCCCCCCGTGTCATTTGAGTTATCCCCCCCCCAATTCCGTTTATGGCCGCAGCACGTGTTGGGAAAATCCAGAAACCCAGATGGTTGAGCTCTTGAGCTCTTTTTCCTAGCACTGAAATGCATTGAGTTTCATCAAATGATATATTAATCCATCACGTAGCTTATATAATGTTTTTTTTTTTTTTTTTTTATTCGGAGGAACTTACGTGCTAAACAATGGGTTATATATGCGAGGCTTCCAATATCATACTTCCACAGGAACCGAATTGAGACGCTTTCCGTGCGGCTCGACGATCCAACTCAATTCCGAGCCCCTCGTTTCCGAGCAGACGAACCAGACTCATCCCCGTGTCGGCAGTGGTTATTTGGCCTCGTACGGTTATCCTCGTTTTTATCGCGGAGATAACCAAACGTGCGTTTGGGAGCTCGTGGCACAGTGGGACCGCACCATTCAGCTGACCATCTTGGACTTATCCTTGCGCAGTAAGAAAAGAAATCAAGTTTTTTTTGGGAATTTTACGATTTTTTTTTAAATTCTTTTTTTGTGTGCTACCTGGGATATCGTACCAAACAGTCCGCAGTGAAAAAGAGCAAAGGTGTCAGGACGTGATCCAAATTCGCGAAGGCCTTGCGCTATTGTGGGAGGGCTGTGGAGACGCGGACACGCCCCTTATTCTGCTTTCCAAAGGTCCCACGCTCCAAGTGATCCTTCGAGCCGAGTCCAAAAACGTGTACCCGAAACGAGGGCTTTTGGCGCATTACACAGGTAGTGAGGAGCAATATTCAATTCTGGAATAAGAATTTTTAAAAAATTATTTGAATTGAATAAATAAATTCAAAAATAATCATATTGAATTACGTTTCTACTTTATCAAGCTGTGGGTTGTCCTGTTCCAAGCACTCCCAATAAAGGATACTTGGTTTGGTCGAACGCTAGCCACGCCTACTTCCTTTGCTGTCTGGACCACGTGTTCCCTGACACGGGACTCCGGCATCGACAGTTGACTTGTTTGAACGGGCACCGCTGGGACGCTACGGTGCCGCATTGTGTTGGTAAGAACGGGTTGCACAATTTCTTGGCTTGGATTTTCTTGAATTCGTGGAAATAGTGGAAATAAAGTGAAGTGGTTTTCCTGGTTTGGTTTTAGATACCAGTGCGGAGTATAAGGAACTAGCAAGGGGATTGCTCAGTGCCAGACATAATCAGCCTACTATGGCCATGCAGCAGGAAACGACAGATCTGATGACAGATATCACCGGTTCCAAAAAAGACTCGGATTATGATTGGACCTTTGGTAAGGGAAAGACAAAATCGATACAAATGGGATCAAGTCTAATTCCAAACGCGCTTATGCATTCCATATAGACTTGTATGTACCCGTGGGGCTCATGCTCGGGTTACTGGTGGCCAACGTGGTAGTCGTCCTTATCGTCCTTCATTATCGACGTCAACCGTAAAAAATTAATTACTATTTTTTTCAATCTATAATAACAATACTAATAATTGGTGATAGTAATGGTTCTTATGTATTTTTTCAAGTCATCTAGTTATTATGATTCTTGTTTCTTTCATGATTTTATATAAATTCAAATTTTTGAAAAATTAAATTTGTTGGAATTTTAAAAAATTTCGAAAAATTATGTTTGGTTTATTTGGCTTACATGCTATTATTTGTAGTAATTATTATTATTACGTATTTATTTTAGATGTGACAGTGGACTTGATGTGGAGGAACGGGTGCCATTACGTCCGTTAGTGGACAGTCAAAGTGGGAACGCCCCCGGACCCGGAGAATCGTCGAGTAGCCCGAGAAAGGGAGGCACACCTGTTTAAACTCACTATATACTCTTAACCACGCCGTGTACTCATGAGGAATACGAAGATGCTTCCTATAGACTTGAATATCTGGCCTTATTGTCAGCCCCCTGTTTTCTACATGTTGGCTTATATTAACTCTCTCGACGGTGTGATTCTATAATCCCAATTGGAAACGCGATGTTTAAAAAAAGAAAATTAGAAGTGAAAAAAGTCGCAGAAAGCGATTGTGCAAATTTCAGTTACATGATAAGAAACATGAGATTGAAAGATAAAAGATTACAACTATATCCAACCACAAAAAGCGGACATAATTACTTCAGGCTCCAGTTATACACCTTGGCTTATTGATGTGGAACATTCACAGATGGCGTTAGTGTTTGTTATTGTTTTGGCACGGATCTTGCGTAAGAAAGTTAAAAAGCACAAATTAGTCCTTCAGCGGCGTATTCGACACGACAAGACCAGAAGAAAGTTAAACAAGCAATCCATAGCTATAGCTAATTGCCGGGAAATTTTCCATCTGAAAAGTAGAAATTGCCACCATAGTTAGCTGTATAGGTGTAGCAGTACAGTTTCCCAATTCAAATCGTCGAACTTTCCGAGCAAGATTTCTGAAAAACCCCTTGTCATATTGGGAAACAATGCATGCCACAAATAATATTTTTTTATAGTATCGAAGAAAAACAGAAATAAACAAGAAATTAAAAATTCCTTTGATTAATAATGCAAAGTTGAGAATCAACGGTAGAATCACTAGGCGCTCACAGGCTTTTTCAAAGATTCGCGTGTACTTTTTAAATCAAAATGAAATAAAAAGTTCGTGATTACGAATGCAAAATGCCGGAAAACTCGTTGCGAAATTAATGAGAGAGCTCATTATAGAAGCTTCTTAAGACTCCGCCAGGTTCTTTTGAACGGTGTACTTTCTAAAAAGAAACGTAATTTGCATATAGGGTTTACAGAATTCATGTACCAAGAGTGCTAAAAGCCAGCTGTAAGTCTCATTATATACAAACAACCAAAACATAAATAAATAATATCCTCGAGGTCTCTGGGTAGGCTGAGCATTGCCATAGTAGTCAATCATTCCCCCCATAAAACAAAACAAAAAGCACTACTAAACTCGTCTCAGCCATTAAATAGCGTGCATACCTTCTTCTCTTCTGTTACGCCCCTTTTTACATCCCTTTTAAGGCAATTCAGAAGGTAAATGATCAGTCGCGATCGCCGCTGCATGGGCTTTGAGTAATCTCCGCGAGGCAGTGCGTGGTCGATGGGCGTGGCTTGCTTTCCTCAACAGAAATAATGCAACTCCCGCAGCCAGAAACTCTAATGCTCCCACAGAAGCAAAGCCAGAAACCCAGCAGATCTTATTCTCGTCAAACCAATCCTTCAATTTATCCCCACAACCGGCCTGGAACACACACACACAAAAAAAAAACATTGGTTAAGATATCAAAGCACTGTAATCGACCAAACCAACGAAAAGAGTTACTTGTTTCAGCCGCATGGGAGTGGCTTCGGTGGTCGTCAACTCCAGACCATCAGCAACTTCACTGAATTCCACCGCTACCGGTTCGTCGTAACAGGAATCATCTATCGGCAGAGTGGAATACGCAAATTCCTTCGGTCCAGCAAACCCACAGCATTGCAACTAATATAATAGCAAAATCTAATCACTATAACCCTACAATATGTGTAAGCCAAAACCGCAAATAAATAAAATAACATTATGTGATCAAATAATCCAGAGCTGCAACAAGCGCGCTCGCAATGTCACGAGCGAATGTACGAGCGCGCTCGACAAACACTGAGAGTGCGCTCGTACAGTGGCGCCATCTAGTAGCGAACATTTAAAACATGTAACCAAAACAACGATGCGTCGCTTGGTCGTTTCCTCGTGCTATAACATGACATTTATAAGTTTTGCTACACTAAGACGCAGATTCGCTTTATCATAGTTTGCGCTTCCACTCACTAGATTGCAGTATTGAAAGAGCGCGAGCGCGCTCGCAAAAATCAGCAAAGAGCGCGAGCGTGAGCATGCTCGCAAAAAAAAAGTGAGTTGAAGCTCTGAATAATCCATTGGGTCGTGAATAAAAGCACAGTTAAATCACTAACTGAAGCAAAAATTAAACTAAAACTATCAAAAATAAAAGAAGATTATGAATGTTCCTCCAAATAATGAAAATAATAAGAAAAGGATGACCCAGCAACCCACTGAAACCGTGTCTAATTCAAGGAAGTAGGGAAAAGAAACAAAGGAACAAGACACTTACATGAGTTTGGACCAAGTTACGTGTTCCTTGATTCACTTCGCCCCATCCCGATTCCAGAATGTCGTCCACCTGTTGAACCAAAAAACACATATTTTTGTATTACTCTATATTTAATTTTAATGACTTGTCACGCAAAAACGAAGTTGACCAACTCACCTGAATTTGAATCACGTTCAGAGCAATTATCCCGCCAATCTCCGACAGCATTGACAAGATCGCAGCTGCGACAAACTGCAAAAAAAATAAAAAATATCGGATCAGAATGCCAAAATGTAGCGATGCATAAATAAAGGTGGAAAATTTTGGGAAAGCGAACACCCCAAAAAAGGGGGGAAGTAAAAAGCTTTCTTCGTTTGGTATGTCATTTTTTTTTACGCCTTGCTGCACATACATCCTTTCCAATTCCGCTGTCGAGCTTGGTTAGTGACGAGGAACCGATCCTCGTAGTGGAAAAAAAAAAATTCCCCCCTCTCTGTCATTTGAATTCATCTTTTTCCTAGTCCAATTTTAGTAAAAAAAAAAAAAAATTTTTTTTTTTTTACCAGTCGAATGAGGCAAATGCTTTCGCTGGACGAGCCCACCCATCCAATGAGTCCAGTAAAGAAGAGGACGAATCCAACGGATATTACAACGTACGAGAAAATCTATTCATACCAAAAATTAGTTTCATCCCAAAACGGAGAAAGTTTAGGACATTTTCACTCTTACCAGCGTTCCAGACATAAATTTATTGACGGTAATGGAAGTCGACAGGATCCAGGCCATGTACCCAATGATTAAGCATCCTAGGATCTGTTAAGATGGAAAAGGAAACCCAAACCATGAGTATAAATACATAAAAATCCTTCAAGAATTATTAGCGAAAGCTTCCTCCAGTTCCTCCGCGGTTTCTCCGCCCGCGGAGAAAGGCGGAAGAAACACGCCAGATGATGCACAAGAGCAAATGTCCAAAAAAAAAATCAAATCAAACCACAGCCCCAAAGGAAGGGGGTTTTCTTACCTGAATGACCTACTTGTCCACACGTTCTCGTTCATTCACACAATAAGAGAAACGCATGGAAACACCATATATACGCACAGGGAGTCGTGTTAAAAGATCTTATCAAGTATTTCGACGCTATTTAGGAGTTCCCGAGTTTCTTTTTTATCCCACCCAAGTAATTAAACCAATTTATCACGTAAAACATTACAATCTAAAGTAACTCGCCCTTCAATGGCCCATGTCGCGTTATGAAAAAGGGTGTTGTTCTAAAGTTCTTCCGCTTCTCTTCCCCTCCACCCCTCTTAATTGCAACTTCCCTCCCCCCTACCGCCATTTCCCCCCTCAATATTTGCAAATTAAGAGATAATACTAGTCTAAAACACAAAAATATTTACTTAAAAAAAATCAACTATCAGCTTTCTCGAATTCGCCGTTCATGAGTGATTCGCGTTTCAAACGTTAGGTCGTGACGACACGAACGTGTCGTATGAACCGAGCACGGCTTTACGGATGAAAAACATCAACTTTGGATCAGCTTTCTCGAAATCGCCGTTCATGAGCGATTCGCGTTTCAAACGTTGGATTCGTGACGTCACAAACTTGTCGCATGAACCAGGCATCTCTTTACGGATGAAAAACATCAACTTTCTCGAATTAGCCGTTCACGAGCTATTAGCATTTCAAACTTGGGGACTTTTTGACGTGACATACAAATCGAGCATGGCTTCACGGTGGTTACAGTTTAATTTCCATGTTTCATATCACTAAACCTAGTTAATTGATACGTCAATGATGTCACGATCCTATTTTCTGAACTTTCTTTGAGTAGTTTCAGTTTTGTTAGTACTTGTCGCACGATTGAAAGTAAAATATTACTAGAAAGTAGATTTCCAACTCTATTTTTAAGTCAGTGTTACTTCGGCTATTGCCCTTAAACCCGAAATCTAAAAAATAACAAAAAAATAGTGAATAAACTTACAAAAAGAACGACGGAAACAGCAGTCAATACATGCTTCATCCAGCCCAATTCTTGCTGTTTCTTGAACCACATTTTCGCCATAAATCTGCTCAATTACTCCGTAATTATCTTACACACATAAATACTCACGAAACAAATGTTTGCTACTACTTTAATTCCGAAAACACTATGATTCTTTTGGTTGTCTTTCTGAATGAAACGTCTTATAGGTTTTTCTAAATAATTTCGTGTGTTTTTTTTTTTAAAGGCGACAATTTTGTCGCTCTAACATCTTCTCAAATCCAACGCTGGATACTCACTGAAAGATTTTCGGCCAGGAAACGCGAGGTCCATCCATTCAACACTCCACATCCCGGATAGTCCATCCCGCAAAAACGTGAAGCTTCAGGCTGTGGAAAAGGGGCGGGTCTTGTTTTTGTGGCTTACTAAGCTCCTTCAACAGGTAACAAAAGCTGCGTAGCCTACTGACCGACAATTGAGTGGAAGACGCCACCTGTTTTTGTTTGTCCGCTGGTTTTCTTTATATCCTGAAACCCGAAACCAAACCAAACCAAAAAAAAAAAAAAAAAAAAAAAAAAAACGACAAAAATCTGCGCAGCAGTCACCAAAAGGACAAAAACCCATCTGTGCTTGCGGAGAAAGATACGTACAGTAATTAGCATCTTTCCACCTCTTCCAAACCACAATTCCGTTGCCCTTTAAATACACTCTTCGCTAATTGCGGAAGAATATGGTGAAATATGTACCGTTGGAGTCAATTGGAGACATTCTTGCATATGTTGCTCGCGTCTCACATGACTCTTCCCGCTATTACCCATCAGTTCTCAAGCCTTCAGAATCATTTCCTAAAAAAAGGCAACGGTGCCCTTTGCCGCAATAAAGTACACCTAACGTATGGGAAAAACGCGTGAAAAATGTCGGCTTCTTTGGTTAACAAAAATACACGAAAAAGGGGATAAAAATGGTAGAAAAATTAAATAAATATGAAATGAACCATAAAAAAATCGTTAAAAATTATGTGCACAAGATTGGAATTTATGATTAACAGAGAAAATTGCAGCAATTAACAAAAGTGCCTTAAAATAGTCTGCAAAAAGAGGTATTTGGACCGATGCATTATCTAGACATCCTTATTCGTGTTAAAAATACATATTAAAAACTCCAGAAATTAGATAGAGATAAACAAATCTGGTTCAAGAGAAAGAAGCGAGAAATTTCTTTTGGCGCAGTTAATTATAATATTGCGTTACAAAGGAAAATAGAGCAAATAGCGAGCAATATTTCAACCTATTTACAACATCCAATGAAACTCCACCTCAGTAAAAAATACCTAAAAAATGCCAAATAAAATAGAGCGAAAAGCAGTAAAATGTGATACTTCTTTTACGAAACTAAATGTAATAAAATAAAAATAAAGATCAACAGCGAGCAATAAACGTGAAATAGCACGAAAGACTTTTTAAGTAACTCGTTCTACATGCCAACATTTGGTAAACTTACATAAATATGACGCAAATAGCGTGCAGTAATAAAACGACCGAAGTGCAATAAATGTAAAAGTGAAAGGTGGAAAAGGTAATATTTCTTACCAATCTATATCTAATAAATTAAGCGACAATCAATAGCAATCAATAATACTGAACTATCCAGAAGGAACCGTTAAAAACTCTACTAATTAGCAAAAGAAAGTCGCAAATGGGACATATTGGGACGTAGACACAAGGACTAC
>JAGJRP010001691.1:0-12422 GCA_022832235.1 Lepidurus couesii
AGCCCACGAGAGCCACCTACCCACGTATACCACTACTAACCTTCTGTTGTCACAGCTTATTCGGCAGTTCAACCTGTCGTCTTGTTACTGTCGTCTTGTAATCCTATCTGTGGGTAAAAGATATCACTTTAACAGTCAATAATGACCGATTTAAGAATAGAAGATGGGAACTATTACAATTCCGTCAAATCGAATCCTTTATCGAAGAAATTGCAAAAAAATTTGGAGAGTCATATTGAAAATGACAAGGTACAATATTTAAAACTTTTCTTGGGTTTAATGTTGTACAGGATACAGTAGTCTAATATAGATGCGTTATTTGTCCGGGGCTGCATACCCCTGGAAAATAGACAACTTCAAGCAAGTTGTCGTTGGGATAATGACCTGAAGCTATTCTAAACTTCCTCAACAAGACCTAACTTTTAACCAATCTAACGAAGTTGAATATTATCCTAATATGACCTAATCTAATATTCCTAAATTAATGTAATCTAAATTAACCTAATCTAGCTTAAACTAACCTAATCCTAGTTAACCTATCTATCCCAAGGTAACCCAAATAATTTTAATTAAATTTAAAGTAATGTATAACCTAGCTTAACTATATAACCTAACGTAGCCCAATTGAAGCTATAATGAATTTTCCCAGCACCGTCCCTGCAGCTAGGAAACGCATCCAGTGCTTTTGACCACAGAAAAATCAGAACGGTCTTACAAATAAACATTATGGTATACCGTCATGTCAATTATTAGTATTGTAAGATTGCGCGCATTTTTTACATTGTATATTATGTTATGCCTGTATTTCACTCTCCCGGAAAAAATCGCAGCGATTGGGTGACTTTAGGAAACAGCGATTGACGAGTTTTAGGAAACAGTGCTCTTTTGACAGAAACGAATTTATTAATCGCTTCTAATTTTATTTTATTTTTTTAACTCTAAATTTTATTTTTTTTGTCTTTTAGGAGACTTTAGAAGCCTTGCGAGAACTGTCAACGTTTTTTAAGGAAAATACGATTAATAGCAGGAGGAATTTGCGAGGGGAAATTGAAAGAAGGAGTCTAACCATAAATCAGGTAAAGCGCACCGTTTATAGATTACATGTATACGAAAGCCGTACAGTAGTTGCGTTTTTTTTCTTGGACTTATTGTTTTTGTAATTAAAAAGCTTTATAAGTGCGATGTCTGCTCATAATTTAAGCGTGTGCATGAAGCGTTCTAATGTTAGGTTTTTAACAATTGCATATTTTTTTCTTTTTCTAGGAAGTTTTATCCGCCTTTAAGAGCGTGAAAGAAGCATTGGATGCAGTACAGAATGACGCCTTGTCATTGGATCAAACCTGTAAAGAAATGTATGTTCGATTGCAAGTGACGAAAACACAGACTCACCATTTACTGGACCAAATGGCAGAATTCCAAGCAGAAAAGTAAAATGCCTTAATATATCAATTTTAGCCGCAACACTCAATTTTACTGTTTCGTTTCAAGGCAAAACCTAAAAGCCCAGCGAGAGATTGCATTTGCTTTGTTATCTCACCTACAGTTAAAGCCTGAAGAAGTTGCGTTATTGAGAGGCGTTGATGGTTTGAAACCCGATCAAGATGATCCCATCTCACTCGAGTTCTTTGCTGCGTTGGAAAAAGCCCAAACCCTCCACAAAAATTGTCGCCTGATCCTGCAAACTGGTCACCAAGCAACTGCCCTGGAAATTATGGAGCAGATGGCTCTTTATCAAGTATATGTTTTGAAGTTATTTTTCCGGGGTTTGCTCATGTGTCTTTTTGTCTAAGGAATCTGCACTGGAAAGACTATATAGATGGACGCAGTCTCAATGTAAGAATGTGGAAGCCCCACAAACGAGTGTCCTTCTCACGCAAGCAATGGGATGTTTACAAGACAGACCTGTACTACTGAAGTAGGTTTTTTGCCCAATCTCACGACTACTCATCCATCAGTACAAACAACATTTTTCGATTAACAATGGTCCACATACTCCACACAGTCTCATTTTTTGTACTAGACGCAAGTGTCGTTCTTTTGCTCTTTGATAATTACCTACATTTATATAGCAGTGATTACAATTACAATAATTTACTTTTAATTTGACCAAATTCGCTATTAAAAAGTTTATCCAAATTGTGTTTGCAGTCTAATAGTTTTACTATGCTATTAACTATAGCGTCTATATTTATTGTAATTTGAACCTTATTATGATTCTAAAATTGTATACCAATCGTTAAGAAGTTTTCGTCAAAATGTGACAATTTTTTGTAGGTATGTTTTGGAAGAATACTGCGCCTCTCGGCGGGCAATGCTAGTGCGAGCGTTTCTAGACGCGTTAACGGTAGGTGGGGCCAATGGAGGCGTTCCTCGTCCAATTGAACTTCAAGCTCACGACCCCCCTCGCTACGTGGGTGATATGCTAGCGTGGCTGCACCAAATGGCCCCTAATGAGAAAGAGAATATTCAAGCTTTATTAAAAGGCTGTGATCGTACAGGTCTCTTTTCTTACGTTTTCATCTCTAAAGTTTTTAACTGTCGTAACTTTTTTTAAAAAAGATATTTCCGAGACCATGTCTAATGCCTTGGCGAATATCACCGAAGGCGTTTGTCGGCCATTGAAATCTCGTATTGAGCAAGTATTGGCTGCAGATCCAGGAGCTGCTGTTTTACGAAACTTGAATCAGCTTATGAAATTCTACCATCAAACAATCGGCCAGGTAAAATAAGATTGCGGTAAATTTCACTTCGGAAGTTGGATTTTCATTGTTAGTAACAGTGAAATTTCCCTTTTGAAAGACAATTTTTCATTGTTCAGCACTATTAAACATACATTTTATTGCTTGTTGGTTATGTCTCAAAAATTTAAATATTTCATATTTTAATTGTTTCAAGTTTTAGTTGCTTTAAATTTGTTAATTGTTTTAGTGTCCTTAAATCCAGCAGGTTTCGTTGTTGATCTTCTCTTAAGCTATATTGAAAACAAAACGGGGGAAAAAGTAATGAAAAAATATTTGTGTGATATTTTAGGTTTTGTATGGAAGCCCATTGTTGGCCACGATCGCAGAATTGCAAGACCAGTGCTACAGCGCTTTCTTGGTTGCTCTGGACAACGCCGTGCATAAAATAGCCGAACGAACGGAGACTCCTACATCGGATCTAGTTCCAGCCTCCTACGTCCCAAATTTGATGTCACTTCTTAAAGACGTCTTAGCTGGCGGTCGTGTCATTGATAACAACCCCGAAGAGCTTAGCGAAGTAAGAATATCTTTTAGTCATTTATTGTTTTTTTATTCTATTATCAGAAGAGAAGATTATAAAGTCTCGTATTTTTATTATTTTTTATTCATTTAATTTCGTTAATTTTTAATTAAATGCTAATTTTCTGTTACTTTACAAATCTGCTTGTTGATTCATGAATTATTTTTCTACTTTTTAACTTTAGAGTATGTATACTTTCCTTATTTAGTATGATGATTCATTTCAATTCTTCTTACTGTCTCAATCTTGCTAATTCGAAATACTGAGTCGATAACTAATTTCGCTGTTGTAATTTTAGGTAGTGTCACGCATAGTGGATCCGCTTTTGACGTTGGTACACGAAACGGCGTCTCGTTTGCCACTTATTGATAAAACTGTGTATTCCCTCAATTGCCTGTATCACATTCATTGCACGTTGTCACTTTACGAGTTTATTGACGCTCGCTTAGAATCTTTGGAAGTAATTGTTATTCTTGAAGTTTCCTTCAAGTTCGTTTCGTTTGTCTTAGCGGAGTTATTGTATTCATTGTTTTACTACAGGTTCAGATGGAGACCCAACTAACGACTCTGAGCTCCGAGCAAGCTAGCAGTTTGATTCGTAATTTGGGACTCGGTTCGGTTTGCAGTTTGCTACAGGGAAGAAATCCTGCAGACCCTTTGTCTAGCATTTCGGGCATGGAACCAGCGAACTTAAAGAACTTTGTAGCCAAACTAGAAAGCTATTTAGCCAACCCGGATTTGTTACCTGTGCCCCAATGGCGCTTGCTTTCCAGTGCTGGACACCGGAAACTTGTACAGAAACGTTCGGTAGACGCCGTCATGTCTATCTACAGTCAACTGTACGACGCAGTTCATGATCCTACCAGTGGTTATACGAATCCGGGAAGCATTATGTCTTGCACGCCAGAGCAAGTACAGGCGTTATTGGTTTGAACTATTGCTAAAGATGTTTTCTAACACGAGTTTAATAAATTTGGGAATGCACAGTTACATTTTTCTGGTTTATTTTTTAAAATTTTATAATACATTTGGGAGTTCTTCATTTTACGTATAATTCGCTTTACTTTCTAATTCGCTCCTTTTGAATGTGTATATCAATTTACGTTTCTGGTTTACCTTAGCTCGTTTCCAAACTATAGTGACACACGTGTTTAGACGCGTTCTGTGCGAGTGCGCATGATTCTTGGGTGCATAACACCGAACGACAATTTTTTTTTAAAACCATTTTGCAAGATAATGAAAGGCTTCAAGCAAGGAAAAAAAATGACACAATTAAAGTAAGAGAGTACCGAGGGAATGATTGTTGTCAGGTCACAACTTTTGCGGTAACTAAAGAATACACAGTATACATATTGCGATTTATAAAGACGACGATAATAATAAAAAAAAGTGACGAAAAACACTTTTTGAAGCAACTATGTAAAATAGTAAAAAAAAAAGTGTGACATAAGAGAAAATCCGGGTACTTGCATTTACTAGATTACTTGTTGTGAAGGAAGGTCACAAACAAGAAGGTTGAGGCAGGATCCATGTGTATTGTTACATGACTGGATAAAAGACTGACCGACTGTTCACCGAAAGACTGCTTCAAGTAAGCCCCTTTTATACCCGAAGGTAAGGCGAAAAACGTTCACAAAAATAGAGAAACGTCAAACAGTTTGAAGCCAAGGTTGAACGGGTAAAGAAAGGAACAAGTATGACATGACGTGGCAGTCACATCATTACTGTCTACGAATTGTGCCTTTGTTGAATTTCAATTAATTAATTATTCCATTCATTGTATTACTTTAAGTTCTTGATTCATTATTTGCTAACTCTTTTTGTAGTTCCTAAAATTGTATACATTTTCCTTTCTGAATCATGGTTAAAGCTTTTTAACTATGTGTCTATACCCGACGAGCTTCTAAAAATATGGGAGTAAAAGTGCATAGGTAAAGTGAAAAAGAACCAATGTATACGATTTCTTTTGTTTGTATTCGCGTTAACTAAAACCGTAATTTCTTCAACGCGTTTATGAATTTTTGCACTGAGAAAATGACAGTATTATACGACGCATTAAAGACATCTCTGACCTCGACGTGATACCGTACACAATGACTTATGGACGAAAGTAACGGAAAATTATCAAACATACAGCTTCTGGAACGCGGAGATGGAGTAAACAGTGGGGGAAACAGGCTGGTATTAATAAGCTAAAAAATGAACCTATTTTTTTCAGTTCCATCGGCATTTTTGTTTCAGTATAGGGACTTGTTTATTACAGATGAATAAAAGTTTAATCCACTTCTTCAATGGTAGGTCCAGAACCTGCCCCTCCCGCACTTGCTCCGCCTGCACCGGGGAAACCACCAGGAGGTGCGCCGGGTGCACCACCTGCGCTTTGATACAACTTGGTTACGATCGGATTGCAAATTTTCTCGACTTCCTTCTGTTTGTGTTCAAATTCCTCCTTCTCGGCCAATTGGTTGGCATCCAACCACTTAATGATCTCGTTGCATTTGTCCATGATCGCAGTCCTGTCAGCATCAGACAGCTTGTCCTTGAACTTCTCATCTTCAACTGTGCTCTTCATGTTGAAGCAGTAGGATTCCAAAGAGTTCTTCGCTGCTACGCGGTCCTTTTGCTTCTCATCTTCATTACGGAACTTCTCAGCGTCAGAAACCTTTAAAAAACGAAAAATTATTACTTTCAGTCTACAGCCAAAGTACAATTTTAAGAAAATTTTCAGATGAAAAAACTTACCATGCGCTCAATGTCTTCTTTTGAAAGACGTCCTTTGTCGTTGGTAATAGTGATCTTGTTTTCTCGGCCAGTGGATTTGTCGGCAGCAGTTACATTCAAGATACCGTTGGCGTCGATGTCGAAGGTGACTTCAATCTGAGGAACGCCTCGTGGAGCGGGAGGAATGCCGGTCAATTCAAACTTGCCCAGCAAGTTGTTGTCTTTGGTCATGGCACGCTCGCCTTCGTATACCTGGATCAGTACGCCGGGCTGGTTATCGGAGTAAGTGGTGAAGGTTTGGGTCTGTTTGGTGGGAATGGTAGTATTCCTCTTGATCAAAGCCGTCATGACTCCTCCAGCTGTTTCGATACCTAGCGACAAGGGGGTGACGTCCAAAAGCAACAAGTCTTGCACAGCTTCGGACTTGTCGCCGTGCAAAATGGCGGCTTGGACGGCAGCGCCGTAAGCTACAGCCTCATCGGGATTGATGGATTTGTTTAGTTCTTTGCCGTTGAAGAGGTCCTGCAACATCTTCTGGACTTTGGGGATGCGAGTGGAGCCTCCGACCAAAACGATATCGTGGATGGCCGATTTGTCCATCTTGGCGTCGCGCAAAGACTTTTCGACGGGCTCCATGGTGCCACGGAACAGGTCTGCGTTGAGCTCTTCGAAACGGGCGCGAGTTATCGAGGTGTAGAAGTCAATGCCCTCGAACAAGGAGTCAATTTCAATGGAAGCTTGAGCAGACGATGACAAGGTTCGCTTTGCGCGTTCGCAAGCAGTGCGCAATCGACGCAGGGCACGTTTGTTGGTAGACAAATCCTTTTTGTATTTTCGCTTGAATTCCTGGACAAAGTGGTTGACCATACGGTTGTCGAAATCTTCGCCTCCCAAATGGGTGTCACCAGCAGTGGACTTGACTTCAAAGATACCATCTTCAATGGTAAGAATGGATACGTCGAAGGTACCGCCTCCTAAATCGAAGATGAGCACGTTGCGCTCTCCTCCCACCTAATCAATAAATAAAAAAACATTCATAATTAAACACTTGATTTTTACGAGAACTGGAACTCAAAATATTTGAGTTTAAAATCAGACATCGAGCCAATACTACACGCTAATCATTGAGCCGAAGACCTCTGGTGCGAACCGCGAATGATTCGACTCAAAATTTCATCATAAAAAGTTTAAAACGAGAAGGCTTAAAAAACTGGGTCGGCATTATACCTTTTTGTCTAAACCATAGGCAATAGCAGCCGCAGTGGGCTCGTTGATGATACGGAGGACGTTCAAGCCAGCAATGGTACCAGCATCTTTGGTAGCCTGACGCTGGGAATCGTTGAAGTAAGCCGGGACAGTAACAACTGCACTGATGACAGTTTGGCCCAAGTAAGCTTCGGCAGTTTCCTTCATTTTGGTCAGGACCATGGACGAGATTTCTTCGGGATAGAAGGTCTTGGTTTCTCCTTTAAAGTCGACTTGGATCTTAGGTTTTCCTCCGTCACTTATGACTTCGAAGGGCCAGTGCTTCATGTCGGATTGGACGGTGGCGTCTTCAAATCGTCGACCGATCAAACGCTTGGCATCGAAAACGGTGTTGACGGGGTTCATGGCTACTTGGTTCTTGGCAGCATCGCCGATGAGTCGTTCAGTATCGGTGAAACCAACGTAAGAAGGTGTGGTTCGGTTGCCCTGGTCGTTGGCAATGATTTCGACTTTGCCATGCTGGAATACACCCACGCAGGAGTACGTTGTTCCCAAATCAATGCCAATAGCTGGAGCTTTCGCCATGATTAACCTAACACAAAGTAGAACACCGGTCAGTTAGTTACTGATCGTTGGAAAACATACGGAAGACTTAGAATCTAAATTACTTTCCCTACCCCAAGCGCTTACCACGTGGTTAGACAGCCTTTGCCACTCAACTTCAACGGACAATGGCGGATTTCGAGAATGTTCTCGTTGCTGCACCCACCCATTTACGGGTTTCCATACACGTAACAAGCAACCACGCATTTCTCTTAGCGTATTAATTACACATGGATTTTAGCTCAGACATCGGATCATTACGCACGCTAATCATTAGAAATTAACCTTCTGGCGCGTCCCGCGAATGGTGAAATCCGAGTTCTTCATCATAGCCAAAGCAGAATACACAAATCTAGCCAAGCCGGCTTTCTGGAAGCTTTCACATAAAGAAATTGCTGACTGTAAGAGAAAAGTTTTTACCTTTAATGTTCCGGGGTTTCAATAGTAACTGAAAACTGATCTTGCAATATTGGCCGAAACACGCGGGTTTCACAGCACGTCCAGTGAGAAGCCCGTTTACTGCCGGAAAGAACGAATACTATGCGTGGAGAGAACACTTCTCGGCGCTGTCATGTGTTTCATAGAGAAAATGCTTCTGGAACATTCTCGACGTAAATGCAACCAATGACGTGAGTCTTGCACCAGTAAGCCTGCTCCCTCATTGGTCGAAGGGCCTTACTGACCTGCAAGCCTGCACCTCATTCGCTGCAATGCTTCTATGGGACCTTCCATGCGTTTCCACTCTACCCCCCCTTTGGGTATTATATGTCCATAGAGTGTATATGTTTAACAGGGAAAAACGTTTAGATAAATGGCGAATAAATTCATTTCCTACTCGAAATCCCTACAAATAGTATTTATGTAATGGTACCTACCTACATAACGCTTTGGTAAATAACTTCTACATTTTTGCAAAACAAATAAATCAGGCTCAGCGGATGTATTTTAACCTTGAAAACGGCATTACAGACAACTTTAATCATTAACCATAACCTCAACAAAACCGTCTTTTTCTATCGTTTAAACTACAGGGAAGATTCCCAGAAATGTGGTAGTAAAAGTTGAAAATAAACATCCGCTATCAAACAGAAGCAAATGACACGAAACATTCATAGGAAAACCGTAGGAAATTGAATCCCCCAATCAATACGACTGGACGTCTACATGCAGGGTTCCACGTAATTGCCTGGAAATAATCCTGTAATACCATCCATAACGCCCTCCCACCACCCATCATCGTTTTTGCGTAGTACGTATATAACAGAGTTTTCCTGGAAGCTCAATTCATCATCTTTATCTGCGTAGTAATCGTAAATAGCCACAACTACAAACAATAAAACACCCGTTCTTAAGAATATAAAGTTAATTTTTATTTCTCTATTACCTTTTTCGACATAGTTCTTTGGTACCCAACCAGGCAAGTCTTGCTCTTGGGGTAGAACTCCACGCCGAAACCCTTGCGAAGGACCATATTGGTCATCCGGAGGCGGAGGAAGAGGCGGCGACGCTTTTCCGGGACGATGAGCTGCAGCTGAAACTGTCCCATAGTCTCCCATGTTGCCCATATTACTATTCATAACGCCCATCATCGACTCCATCAAACCGGGCGATGGTGGGGCTGCAAAGCACTTATAGATTACACGCTCTCTTCATATGTATAAAAAATTACGTGGGTTGGAAGATGACAAAGATCGTTGCCTTTCCAAACCGGACGAGTACACTTCTTGTTGTATGTTAATACCCGGTCCATATTGCGAGTACTGTCCCTGTGGGATAGGGTGGACCAATCCGACTTGTGTGTTGATGCTCATGCCAGGTAAGGATGATTGAGAAGTGTTATGTGGCGCATTATGAGGTAATGGTAAAGTGCTGTAACCGCTTAAACGCTCGCTGGCGCGCCGGGGATGGCCCAGAGGATAGTTGGCAGCATAATTGCTTGGAACCTAGAGATGAAACTTGAGGTAATAGCGAATAGGTGTCATTACCAGGGTGGTACTTGAGGCGGAGCCACGGCAGGCGGTGTTCGATATTCCCGGGAAGCTTTGGTCAAACTACCAGTGGCAGCTCGCAGTTGAGGCGGAGTCGGTGGCTTCGAAGTGGGAGCAGGAGGAACTGGCGAATTAGAAGTATTTCTCGCTCCTGCTCCTGGAACGATCGCACCCATCAAACTAGTGCTGCTGCTTTGGCTGCTAGCCCGTTGTTTCTGACGCGGAATTGAGCCCTGAACACGCACTCCATGTCCAATCTCATCCAAAGCTGTAAAAAGAACGAATCTTAGTCGGTTTAATTACCATAATAAAAATAAAGTTTACGAAAAAAATTACAACATGATACTAAAAATAGGCGTAAGCCTCCTTTGATTCGTGGAACAAAAAAGGAAAGAAAATTTAAAAATAAATAAATTAAGAAATGAATAATAAATCAAAACAGAAAATAAAATGTTTAAAATACATTAAAAAACAGGTCATTGAGCTTTTACCGTTGAAATCGATAGGGCGACGCACGTATTTGATCGGACGCTCTGGGTTGGCAGGTGCGAGGATTTTGTATTGTCTTGTCACCACTTTGGTGGCAGTTAAAACGCCGATTTCTCGACGAGCCACCTTTTCCTTATGGACCATAACCAACTAGCATATTCAAACAAACGGATTAGCGGAAAGGGAACATGATATGAGTTGAAAAGATTCACCTGATTGATGTGATCCACCTGGCTTTCCATCTCTGACATTTGAGTGGCTTGCAAATCGAGCATTTGTAAGAAACTGAAAGCTAGAGTATTGATTTGATAAGCAACGCTGGCTAAGGACTGAGTAGTGTAATTCTTGGTCTCTTCCAGGGCGTTCCTTTTGTTTTCTGCCTGTAAAAAAATAAATAACAACTATTAGCTAAAGTTGGTTGCAATTAAGTTCTCTACTCATTCAAGTTTTCTACTCAATGAATTAGTCTCTGATAAGAGTTCTATTTTTCTTTTAGTGAGTGATTTGGCATGAAAAAACTGGGCAAAAGGTAATTGGGTAGAACAATTTAATTCCATTTGTTTATGATTCAAGATCTTTTCAAATTTGATTCAAGATGGTCTGCCCAATTTTTAAAGTTAACAGAAAAAGTTGTAGCTGAAGGAAGGAAAAAACCGAAGATTTATTTTTATTTCTAGCATTCAGACCACGTTTTCTTTAAGTAAGTTAAATAAGAATTTTACTTTATAAAGCTCTTACAAGCATTATACCTGAAGGTAGTTTCCTTCGCAGTATTCGGCAACTCGTTCTAGATTAGTATGACTATCCAAAAGACTGCTTCTTCCTTCTGGAATCTCCATGGATAATAAGGTTACTAAGTCAGTCATCCTGATCGCTTCTCTAACCCTCTGGTTATCTATAAAGTTTAATACAATTAGTACAAATTATGGTATTATGCAACTTTAATTTTTTACGGTACTCTTCCTGTGGATGACACAAATATGTTTGGTTCTGGTAACACGGAAACCCCGCCCAGCAGCCAAACCCAATGCACTTTTGTCCCTCTTCAGGTAGCAAAGACGCATTCGTAAACTAGATCTAGGAAAGCGACCTAAAATTTGCCTTTGGTCGATTGGTCTTGTCTCAAATATTCTCGCTAGGTGGCGAAAGAGGCGTTGGAATTACTTTGGATGAGTTTTGCATGTTTTTTTGCATCTATTTGAACCGCTAAGTTCCTTTTGGATACCCCAACAATGGTTGTAAAAAACAGTAACATAAACTGAAGTTTA
The DNA here is from genome assembly GCA_022832235.1 of Lepidurus couesii. Classification (NCBI taxonomy): domain Eukaryota; kingdom Metazoa; phylum Arthropoda; class Branchiopoda; order Notostraca; family Triopsidae; genus Lepidurus; species Lepidurus couesii. The sequence continues at coordinate 11,537 of JAGJRP010001691.1, forward strand.
TTCCTCTAATTTGTTGTCCAAAATTTTTTAACTGAATAGCATGGCCCTACAAACATGCATGGCCCAGAGCCAACACTTCCGATGGAGCACCTATGGATCTCGTTATTGGCCTAGGTCGGGAACCCCATCCTTGTATAATTCCTTGGTCCAGCACCTCATCAAATACCTCCCTAAAGCTCAAAGCATGTTATATGACATCTTGCAAAGACTGCAAGATATAATATAACACGTAGCTAAGTGCCTTTTTTCTTCCCGATGACCTGTTCTAAGAATATGACGGAATACCTTGCAGCTTTCACCAGGATCTCGACCACTGTATAGACCCAGTCTTCATTTTTTCCGAGCTGCTCAGTTTAATTGCCTCAATAAATGGGAAGACACAAATTTAGTTACTCAGCAGTCAGCACTACATTTAGGATTGAGAATCGACCCATATGGTTATATACACACCTGACAGCAAACATTTGACAGCATCACTCCCGACAGCAGATTATAAAGCTGCCCTCAACTTTATAGCTCTGTAAGAACATCTACGCTTAGAGTATAATCTATTTCCTAATGCCGAAACACGTGTGACAACAAAGCAAAAACTTACCTAACTAAGGCGCATAATTAAACCTAGCAACCAAACAANTAGTTTGGTTACCTCCCGTAAAGGAATAGGGTAGATTTTCGATAAATTTTTAAGATAGGGCTGCCAGGATTATATTTTGTGTTAAGGCTCCCGTATACCTTAGCTCGGTATAGGCGCTTAACATGGGGAATTTCGGACCACTTTTTTGAGAAAACCAGACCATTCCATGAAAAAATTCTTTTACAAGGCTCTTGAGTTTGCTCACAGGTAGTGCACAACCAAAGCACGAATTTTTCCAATGAGTAGTTAATT
>JAGJRP010001692.1:0-12417 GCA_022832235.1 Lepidurus couesii
TTTTGCTTTGTGTCTTTAGCTTTGTGTCTTATTGTGTCTTTTTGTTTGTTTACCTGAGCTACTTGTAAAAGCTGTAAGCAAAACCAAACTATTCACGGAAAACAGTTTGTTGTTGTTTGTTTACCTTAACTTAAATGTACTCAAAATGGCGGATTTCGCCAACTCTTGCCGCGAGAGGCGTAATTTGGCAAAAGCTTTATAGACAAGGATATAATGGATGTCAACAAGTTATAGATATGTTAAAGATATCAAGTTATGGATATTCAGTAGTTAAGTTAAAGATATCAAGTTGTGGATATCAAATAGATAACTTAAAGATATCAAGTTATAAATAGTCAATAACTTTCTAAAAGTGTATCCATCTAGGTTTGTAAGGGGGAAGTTCGTAACATGTACAGTAGAAATAGTACAATTAAGGAATTACTTTGATAATTTTATTGGAAATCTATCGTTTGTTTACATTTTCAATGTCATTTGTTTTGTTTACGTTAATTGTTTTCAATCATTGTATTTCTCTTCATTAGCGTACTGTAAGAATGCGACGGATGGGCAATGGTATTTGTTTGATGACACTCAAGTGACGCAAGTGGATGTGAATCAGATAGTGACGCCCTCTGCGTATATTTTGTTTTACCAGCGCCGCACTGCGATGAGTTCTGCAGGTATAACTTCGGAGGAAAACAGATTTATTCGAGTTAGGGATTTGATAAATTTCATTGTATACAGCCTCAGCTTGTAGCGAAGCGTCGAGCAGCAGTTCAGGTGGAGGAGAACATTGGGCTTATCGAATTCCGCCGAGTGTAGCTTCCCAATTGAAGCCTTATGCAGTATCCGTGAATCGATCCAAGTAATTAGATACGTCCCGGCGGGAATATTGGCCCACTAACGTCATCATATTTGCAGGTCCAGTGATGATTTGTCTAGAAGAGAGTATACGAACCGCACTTCAACTGCCCAGAACGAATCCTTTGCGAGATGTTCACGGAACTATGCTACTTTGCCAGCCTCGACCAAAAAGTCTCGAGATATCCAAGTGGATGATGTAGAGCGGGATCATTATTCTGATGATGAGGCCGTAGGTTTGAATGGGGATTGGGTAAGTTCAATGTGCTAGAGTTCATTTGTTGAATAGACCGAGTTTGGTTTCTGTCCTAAATGTTCCTAAGTTTGCTTCTTGTTGTATTTTAAGGAAGGAGACAATTTAATTCGATCCACGGTTGTTTAATTGAAGGGCACACCCGATTTGCCTCCCAAGTTGAAGAAGAACCTTACCTTTGCTTGAAAGAAAGAAAAAAAGGAAAAAAAATAACAACAACAACGTACAAGCGCTTTAGGATGGCTGGAATGTTTCTTTGCGCTTTTTGGTTTGGGGGCGGGGCCTTAAGTTTTCCTGTGTTTCTGTGGAACGACAAGGAAGAGAAAGGGGGAAACTTTCCTGCTGTGATATTACTACATCGGCACTGACGAGGGCATCCGATTCTATTCGACACTACACCAGAAAGGAAAAAAGAGAAACAATTGAGTGACTAAAACAGAATTATCCTGAGTTTGTTTACGTTATTGTGTCCAGATACTTTCTAGAGTATTATTTAAGATTAAACATTAAAGAGAGAGTGGATTTTGTGTTTATTTACGTTTTACATTCCTAAAACTAGATTTATTTCGCTTTCGGGGTTTCAAATTTTTTTCATTCTTTCGGATAGTTTTCTTGATTCATTCAAAACTTTTTTTTTACATATCACTTCCATGAAAGGGCCTTTGGACCTTTTTGCAATACAATCCCAAATTTTTAGCTACAAATTTTTTCTATGCCTTTCTTGCAAGCTGGTGTAGCTTGTCTACTTTGTTCTTTCTAAATCCTTTGAAAAGTTACGAATAAATAAGCTTCGAAGCACTTGAATCTTCGTGCTTAAATTAACGGTTTCCGGTTCGAAATATCGTTCAATACAAAAATCTTTTCGAGGTAGACAGTTAAAAAAAAGTGATTTTTTGTATACAAGCTAACCACTTTTGGTAAAATTTGAACTTTGTGAATATAGCGTTGAGAAAAACATTGAAATCTTCGCGGTTAAATGAACGGTTTCCGATGAGTGACCATTTTACATTATATCCGTTTTTTAGCCTTATCTCTTAGGTAATAGGGTGAAATACTTGAGAAATTGTCAATCGTCACCGGAAGACAACTTCATTTCTGTAATATGGATTCCTTAATTTTTTTTCCAATAAACGACCGTTGCCATACCACGTTTGAATCTTTGGGTTTCAATACTTACACGCTGTAGGTACCGCCATCTACGACTTAGCTTTACTACTTTGCTATCAAATAATGAAAACAAACAAAAACAACCGTTTTATGTGATAAGATAGCTATTTCCGGCAGGTGAAACTAAAATGAGGCTCTCAATTCGCTTTCGTGTTCGCTAATTCAACGCTTGGTTTTTGCATCTAATTTGGTAAGTACAATTGCTCTAGTGTTCAACTTTCGTTTATCTTCGAGAATTCACGATCAAGATCAACTCTGTCGACGTTTCGTGCGCGTTAGCTTGTAATCAGGATCGCAGAGCTTTGCCTGTCTGAAAAGAAAAAAAATCAGTTACGTCAGCAAACCGGAGCCTAGAACTACAGTACAACGTTTAAATATCTCCCAGAATCTCATAAGAACTCGCTTCCTAGTCGGCAATTTGAAGTAGTTTGAAAGTTATCTTGGATTTGTGAAGAGGGTTAAGACGTTCTCCCATAGACCCGACCTTTGCTCCTTTGACGTAAGTCAACTCTGCGAGTAATATTCTTTTCTTTTATCAAAACCTTACGGCGCCTTTTATCCGACTCATTCTCCCCTNAAAAAAAAAAAAAGGTTTTATCTCTCAAGACAAGAAATTAAATAGATGGGTTAAAGAACCCCCTCACCCTCTCGCCTCTGCGAAAACGCAGGACTGAAAGAAGGGAAAGAGAGAGATGCTATCTGATTATATTGTAAAGCGTAGGAAGGTCTATGCTATATTTGTACTACGGGGCCCACGTTCGAGTAAAAGACGATCACGTGCTCCCAATGTGGTCTCGGTCCGAGTCCTTCAAGGTCAACCTAAATGAGGTCGCATTTGCAAGTACACCGGGTAAATTCTCCATTTCAGTTCCCTGAGCGAAACCCTCATAGCAAATGTAACATTGGGTCACCCAAATTTGTTACACGTGTTCGGTAAAGCATTTCACTTCCAGATTAGACACACTATTTTCAAGGTTGGGAGGTCCAACGGCCTATTGGACCCACAAAAAATAAATGGGGAATGCTTGATCACGTGCTCTCTCAACTTTCTCGTCATGGCGTTCGGCCGCTTCCTACTTTGCCTTTGTTGGTATACTACGGTACCTCGCTACGTTACTTTGGCGCTTGTTGCATCATGAACGCCTTGAGAAAGCGTACGAGTAGTACTAAAGTCCCAAGTCCCTTTTCACAAAGTAAACTGGCAGTATCTTACGATCAGTGTTCAGTGTTGGCACGTAAATACGAGCTGGAACATCTCCACGTATATAGAAAGCCGTGTTATATTATCAAGAGTACCAGTAGTTCCTTTCCAGTCGCGCGCAACACAGCCCAATTACTTTCGGGTATTCCGTGAAATCAAAAAGCTTGTTCGAACTGGTTATTACTGTTCACTTCCTGACAATTTCATAAAATAAATTGCTCTTGAGAATGTGGTCCTACGATTTTCTTCGGTTTTTACCCAGTAAGTTTGCATTCGACTACTTAGCTTTTTCTATGTTGGGAGTTTAGTGGGGATTCTTGCGAATAATTGGTTACTAACCGGGTTTAATTGGCTGTGCTTGCGAAACCTGTTCTGTCAATGTCGATAACCTCATTTGATACGCTTACATGGCGAAAAAGCTTAAAGATAGACCGACTTGGCACGCACAGTGGCAGAGCGAGTATTGGGAGGTTAGGTGAATTCGCCAAATTGTCTACGTGTTTCTGGTCACGTATGCGATGAAACCGACCTTACTATTGCGAACTTATACGTCTGTAGAAGTTAAGAAATCCTTTGTGTTGCCCTTGTTTGTCAGGTCACATAGTAAGGGTTAGGGTAAACTCAGCAACACATACATCCAGAAATCCCCCTTTGCAGAGATTGATGAGAACCAACGCCTCATTACGTTACATCCGTGTTTCTTCATCGTTTTCGTGGGCTTCGAACAAATACTGAGCATAATAAGATGCTGTGTAAATCCCAAGAGTAATTAAAAGATGTTGCCATGTCTTCGAAGTTTTTGAGTTTTGAAACCGTCAGCGAAGGCTGGCGGTTTCAAAGTTAGAAGGTAGAAGGTAGGAAATTCTTAGAGGCGGCTTGAAATTCTAAGATCAATTTGAATAGGTTAAAAAGAAGACCTTGGACATAAACTACGAAATACGTATGCATTAAGTAAAAAAAATACGAATGTTTCTTTTCCTTCGTATTTCCTTCTCTTTTCTAGTCCAAAAAATGGCAAATCGAACGAATTCATTTTACATTAAAATTCTACTATTCTTTCGACAAAATGCATGTGTTGCTGTTAAAAGACATTGCTTAACTTTTGTCAGATTTTATAGTTAGTTTTAAGCTCGTTTTAGTTAGATAACGAAGAAATATTTCTACGAGAATGTTTATAGGAGGTACTGTACAAGAATAGTTTACTGCATGAGTATAATCTGCAATACATGTCATTGATAAGGTTAACTGTGTCTAACCTCAACAAATCGGATAGGATTTGTTTTAGGGTATTTAAGGAAATACGAGACCTGTAAGGTCAGATAAGGGAAGCGAAACCATTTGCGGGTGAAATATTGGTGAATAGAAAAAGCCAGTTCCCAAACCTGAACCCTCTTTGTGAGGGGTTAAGGGATTTCTAGACAGCAAAACCACTTCCAGTAGTTGTTGTGGGATCATGGACCGAGTAGTAAGCTTTTGGCAAGAACCTCACGTGGCTTTGTTGCGAAACAAGTCCAAACTCTCTGTTTTAAAAGATTCCGAGTCCAAAAATATCAGCTCTTCCATGCTGTCCGCGACCTTTTGTTGTTTTTGGCTTCTGTGCGTCTCTTTTAGTGTTGCATTTTCTGTTCACGTTCGTCGCTGGCTTGAAAAATCACCCAAACCGCCGGCTTACTATGTTTACCACCCAGTTCCCCCCAAACCCGCGAAGCACACGTGTAAGAATTTTTTTAAGTAATCAGTGGTCGGGAGACCTAGTTGATAGCAAAACTAGTTCAGACATTCTTGAGCATTCGTCGATAACCCTTTTTTTCCAGTTGATAAAGAACTCATGTGCCCTAATTGATTAGCGTTACTAAATCAATGGTTTTTTTCGTTATCTAGGTATCAGCAGTCCAACGGTGGGCGATATCGGCTTGGAAACAGTCGTATTCCAGAATCACTTAGTGGAAAAGTGTTCGCAACTAAGTATACACTTTTAAACCTTTACACCCTGATCATACTCGAATCTAATCAATTCTTCTTATCAAGAACCAAGAAGAAAGTGTATTAACCTGTATGTTTATTGCTCAGGTGACAAAATGAATAATTACGTGCAGCAACTCGGTGGTTGGGTCAACACGCGGCAACTGACTTCCCAATTCCGAACGTTGGCCTCAGAACGACCCATCTTGTTCATCATGGGCACGATTTTGGGAGTAGTGAGCGTAGTACCTGTATTGACGTTCCTGGCCCTGGCCACTGCCACTCTAACGGTCACTTTTCTGGGATTTGTGTTTTTTGAAGGTACAAAAAAAGTACTTAATTACTGTATATGTTATATGTAAGTGTTGTATATTTTCGGAGAAGACTGTTAAGACGTAGTATAAGGGCATGAATGAGACGTAGAACGACCTGGTGAGGGAAAGGAGAAAAGGTCAGGTCAAGTTAAGGGGTTGGGGAGCGTAGGGCACAGTTTCTAGGGCAGGGCCTCTCTGTTTGGGTTCCGAATTCTACGAGACTAGCGGAGTGGTCTTTAAACGGAAATGGCAATTTTGGGGAACGGGTTCGAACGTTGGGAGAGCGTTAGTTGCAAATTTCCCTAAAGCCTGGCAACTATGAGGTTTGCTGTACTTCACAAACCGCCCTTGTGGCAAGTCCGGTGGTACCTTGTGAGGTGTGCAAGTAAGGACACAATGGAGGAACTGATAGACTTGTGCGTTAGGCTGGTCAAGTTTACCATGGGCTTGGTGCTCATTCCTTTTGCGAGTAAGTGCGTCAGAATTTATCTTTAAATAACTTTTCAAGAAGGTCTGACGTTAGAAAGCTGGCGTTTCTAGGAATTAGGGAATGGGCAAGAGGGGAGCTTGGTAGGCCTGGTGTGCACGAGGATGTCACGTGATCAAAACATGGCTATAGGCCTCCGAACTTCAGTCTAGTCACAGCCTTGAGTGGGCAGATGTTTCTCAAAACGTGTTTTCAGTTTACTGTTTTCTGTTTTCGACCTGGCTCTCCAAATGCGAGTCAGATGACAAAGGATGATTATGGAATTGATGTTATGGCATATCGTAATCGCTTGTTGTTGACGTTTTTTTCGTTGATAGTTTTGACCGAAATGTAGTCTTTAGGTGACAAAGAATGAAATGTATGGCTTTAGGATGAAATTATATTGCGAATTTAATTGTTTCTAGGCACATTGTTGACGATTGGAACGGTTTTATTGGGTGGCGTTTTGGTGCTGGCCGCTTGTGTGGCGCTTCCAGTAGCAGCTTTCTTGGGCGTGGCGTATCTGAGCGCGTCTTTTTGCTTGGATATGATGAGCAGCGCAAGTTGGTCCTTGAAAAGGTCTTTGCATTTACCGCAGGCAACGGGGCCGCGGGGAGCAGCACCATTTTTGCCGGGAGGTTCTGCCGAAGCGACTGATTCGGTTCTACTACCTCAATTCCTTCGTAATGGCGACTTGGGCGTTGCGGATAATACGACTAATGTGCGAATAAGAACTCTTTCTGAAAACGGACTCACCACCCATATTATTACAGAAAGTCCGTCGTTGCGGCCGCGCGCTTAAAATCGCTGTGCGCTTAAACAGACGTGCGCCACCTTTTCAAGACTTGAATCCTTAAAGAAACATCATCCTGTATATTTTTTTCTGGGGGATTTGAGTTGTGTATTATAGTTTTCGTTGTGAATTCCTTGTTGTGCTGCCACGATTGTTTGATAAGAAAAAAACTTTACAAGCTGATGTTATAGGGATTTCGAGTTCATTGAAAAAAGCGGGTATTTTTCTAAAAGCCAGTTTTTGGCGCATCAGGAATATTGATCATCACATAAAGACGCAGACAATGCGTAACAAAAAACAATCCTAAACGGCAATATTGGTCGGCTGAACCATGTTATTTGTAATAAAAAAAAAGTATTTGTAATAACTCGCATTTATTTTTAAGCAGAAAATGTAAGGTTAAGTTGAAAAGACGATACGGCCACTTCATTTATAACTTCGATTCGGGTACTTGATTTTTCCGAATAGCCTGAAGCGTTTCTTACTTCCATGGTTAAAAAGACAGCAAGTATACGTATAGTAATATAGAACGCATGGGTAGAAATATGGTATTACCATGTCAGGATTAATTTCTGCGAAAGTGATTCATTTTAAAATTCCCAGAATCCGAATGAGCATCGAATCAGTATCGTTCTAGGTAATTGTATCTTTTTTTACGTATGATTGTAAAATATATCGATATGTTCATATATCGATTTCCTCCCGCCAAATGTGACCAAGAGCAAGGAGTGCTCCAAACAAACATCTTATTTTAAAATTATCTTAAGCTTAATTATGCCTCGTATAACAAGGTCGACATCAAACAACGAAAACGCTCCAGGTCCTTCGCAAAACGTTGAGAACGTGGCGAAGAAAATGAGTTCCAAACCAAAAGAACATCCCAAACAAATTGTTAGCATGGTTCCAAGTATGAAGTATTTTAAGTTTTTAAATATATTATTCTATATATAATTAATTGTGGTTTAATAATTCCAGGTGTTTTGGTTGACGGTGATAGAACGAAATTCACATTCGTGTCCGTACCACATCCTCGTACAAATCACTCTGTGCTGGTAGTTTTCGGCGACAATGACAAATCGTTATTCGAAGTGAATACTTTTATCGATGGCAAAAGGTTACTTCCATTAGTTTTTGCAAACAGCGATCAATTATGTAAATATTTGTCAATGCAGATCATGGTTTATTGGCGATTCAGTAGAGCCAGAAGGTAAACTACACATTTTAACTCCTTTGGACCCTGTATTCTTAGTACTGCCCTACCTTATCAAGGTGATTGCATAAGAATTCCTGTGTAATTCGTAACTCCATATTCTTGCAATCCTGCATTCTTCCCCAGGCTGAAAGATTATGCCCAATTGACCAAACATTGTTGGATGATAAGTACCCGAATCTCCGAAGAATAGTTTCTTGTACAAATTTAAACCTTGACGTTGTAGCAGATCGCAAAGGTGAAGAAAACAAGTTATGTTCACTGTTATTCTGTATGTCCCATTTTTAGGTTCAGCTGAGTTGCAGGTGTTCAAGTATAATGAGGATAAAACGCTGAAATGGTTGGAACGGAAGGTTCAGCAAGTGACCAAATCTTTAGAGAGTCGAGGTGTGAATGTGAGTAGCGGCTCTTGTGCTGCTACGTTTGTAAAATCCTCAAATAGTAACCCAGGTGAACATGTCATACTTAGGAGTAAGTAATTAAAAGTTGTTAATTACGACTATTGGGAAGCAGAACAGGTGCTCCGGTTCGCGTTTGGGATGGTGTCTGAGTATTTACCACGGGATTTGAACTCAAAACTTGCCGAGCACATGGGTATCGAGTTACTGGCCAAAGAACCCAAAGTTCCAAATGCAAGGCAAGATGGCGGCCCAGCGGCTAAAAAAGCTAAAATTGAACCCACAGAAGATTACAGCCAAAACGGTAAAAATCTGTTAGCCAAAGCCAAACCAGCAAATGCAAAAGAAAAAGCGCGTTCAGAAGCAGCGAAAGGTTCTAAGAATATTATGTCTTTTTTTGGAAAGAAGTAAATACATTCATTTTTAAATTTTGGTTACCTTTTCATGTAAATTTTCCAAATGTGGCCAGCTTTCAAGATGGTGAAGTACCGTCTTGTTCTATTTTCATATGCGTTTTCTTTGTTTTGTCTTACGAGGAATTTGAAAATATTGTTGCGCGCTATTTTGCCCCATAGTCCTCGGAACATTTGGAACAAATGGAACATTTGGAACGAAGGGAACATTTGGAACAAATGGACACAGTCTGTCATCTAGTGGCAGTAGACCGAACCGCGTACTTTCGGTACCAAGAAGAAGTTGTGGTTCAAGATTTTCGGACGATGCGAACGATTGTCAAATTTCGCGTTTTTGGGGAGAAGCATCGGACATGGTTCGGCCTACTGCCACTAGATGACAGACTGTGTCCATTTGTTCCAAACATGGTCGAGAGTGGCACAAATGGTTTAAAAGGAATTGGCTGCACCAACAACTCGGTTTAGGTCCACGCCGCTAGGAAGCGCGCTGTCTCCAATGTTCCAAATGTGGTTCCAAATGTTCCAAATGTGGTTCCAAATGTTCCAAATGTGGTTCCAAATGTTCCAAATGCGGTTCCAAATGTTCCAAATGTTCCAAATGTTCCAAATGGACAGGGAGGTTTGGGGGCGAAACAAAGAAGCTTGTCGGCACATAGTCCCTTTTACAAAGCGAGGGTATACCAGAGCCTGTTTGCACAAGTCCTTCGAGAAGTCATGCTTCTCATCAGTTTGTCTACAGTACGTGTTGGACGTAAACCGAGGAAAAATTTGCTCTACAAGTCCTTTTAGCTTCAGTTGCTTTTTAACCAGCGTCAAGTTCGGAATACTGCAAATCTGCAGTTTGCATCAATTTTATGGATAATTACCAAGTTAATTCCCTTTTCAAGATTTCGATAAACAAGGATACGTGAAAATGGACTCAGCCAGAGTTAAGAATTTAGTGCCCAGAAAATTTTTACCCTTTTGTGTCTGGTTCTACTGCGTATTTAGCCAAGCTTTTGGGTGTCGTAACTTGAGATGCAGAACAGTATCTCAATTTATTTGCTATGGTTGACCTGCAGGCCAAATGGTTTGTTCGTTCCTTTTGTATAAGCCAGTAGACCAAGAAGGTCGACAGGAAAGGTTACGTTAGTGGGATCTTTTTAACTAAAAAAGTGCACAGTATATACGCCATGTTGTCCAGCTGTGATCGCAACGTAGTCGTAGTAGTCGCAGCTTCGTTTCTCAGAAACGGAAGCATGGATCAGCGCAAAGTGCTCGTTCTCATAGTTTGCATTAGCAGCAAATACTTCAGAATATTTTCATCGTACTTTGTCTTATCGGCATAATTTTCTTTTAGTGATATTTACGAAGCAGTGTTTTGTATTTACCTTGTGGGCACTTTGGGGATTAATTTTAAGTAATATGGTACATGGAATGTTGTTGTGCGATTTGATGTAGGCTATTCAGTAATTTTATGTGAAGGTATTTAGGAACTACTTTTGGAGTAAGTAATTTTACTAAGCTTCGAGGATTTTTTGCGAGATCCTCAAGAATTGGTTGAAACGAATGTAGCCGTAAACGTAGTTGCTTTGTACGATTGATACCCTAACCAAACTAATCGAAGTGTGCAAATGTAAAAGCTACGGATTTCGTAACTTGATTGGGCTGTTTGATATTTTGTGTACAGTTAATTTTTTTTCAACTTCCTTTTCTTTTGTGATTTTCAACATCTTTCGAAATGGAACATAATTTGGAACGTCGTAGCGTAGCGAGAATGGGGCTACTGGGCCCCAATGGACACCGCCTGCGGCTTCGCGCGCGAAAAGGAGCGTGATTCAAACGGCGCACGTGGCCGGGAGTTAATTAGTTGTGCAAAAAAAATTAAAAATGTGGAACGCTTCACGATTTTGCGTGTCATCCTTGCGCAGGGGCCATGCTAATCTTCTCTGTATCGTTCCAATTTTAGTATATGTAATGCCGAAGCATTACATCCGTCGTGATGTAATATTACACAATAACCGATTACCGTTTGATTCCCTCACTACCGCTTATGTAGCTTGAGAACCACTGTGTGGGCACCGTTCGTTGGTCCTCATGAGAGGTATTTGAGATTGCCCTGTAAAGATTTATTTTGATAGTAAAAATGCTGTTCAGATATTGGAAGTTAAAGCTATAATAGTCTTGCGTGTTATTGCGGAAAAAAATAAAGCTTTGAAATAAACTTGGATAGTTTTGCTAGTTCTAGACCTTAGCACCATGCCCGCCCTTACCGTTACGAGCTGCTCTGTGGGATCCAAACGAACAATAGTCGTATGCCCTCCAGTTATTTATAATTTTTCTAATGTAAGGGTATCTGTAGAGAAAAAATTAAGAGCTTCTCAGTCATTTTCCCAGAAAGGAGTAGTTCGGGAGAACTTTTTATTGTAAATCCAAGCTAGAAATATGTTTGCAAACCCGCGAATGGTTCTGGCAACAGTGTTAGCGTTGTTGTTGCGACTGTTATGTAGTGTTCTGACACGTGACAGAAGTTTAATTGCAGCAGATGAGTTCGTTCAGTTTGCTATAAATGTAAAGCAGATCAACTGTTCTGGAGAAACATGAAAAGCACTATAGCAACACTATTGAATTGACTATTGCAGAGCTTTTCGTTTTTTCGAACAGACATGACTTTGAACAGAAACAGAATAAATACTTTTGCTCTACATGCACTACTGTTATGTGTCAGATTGTAGAGTAAAAATATTTATTTAAGTTACTTATTGCCAGAATATCTCTAATGCGAAAATCTCTAACAATCTCTAACATGAAAATCTCTATCACAGAAAATCTCTTAAGCTCGTCAGCAAGAAAGTAGAACGAAAAAAGCAGATTTCTCTAGAATGTCCTATAATCTGCTGCTTTTGTACTATACTAGTTATAGCCTAGCTGACAAATTTACACTACATTTTGGCCGAGTTTGTCTCTTTATAGTAGAGGAGTGCCTTGCATTTTTATCTTCTCTCTATTACGTGAATCGTTGTACAGCACGTTGTATATCACTTTGGTTCTTAAAGAAGGATTAAAGCCAAAAATTCTAATTTAAGTTCGATAGATAATGAAAACTTGTTTCTTTTAGTTGAACAACCCCTACGTCTATTTTCTGTATTAACTGAGAAATTAATATAAAACTGACTCAAAAACTACACCCAAACCCCAGTTTTCAAATTTCCCTATCCTTATAGCATTGGGGGTCGCCTTTCGCAGGAGCCAGCGACCTTACTTTTGCGAGCAATAAGAATTGAGTTCAAGATTGTTAAAGGGGGAGTAAGGTACGAAAAAATAAAAAAACATGTTATAGAGGAGACCAAATGAAGTGTTCTGGCTGAAGAACCCCTATGTCAATTATGCATATTAACCGAGTAATTAATTATTTAGC
>JAGJRP010001693.1:0-13357 GCA_022832235.1 Lepidurus couesii
TTCCCACATGGCGTTGAGCGGAGCCCGCAAGTCACGGCGCGAAGAAAAAGTCATCTTTTTGTGATTGAGCGTGTAAATTAACCAAAGCACCTATATACTTGTTTAAGCATTCAAAATAAAGACGACTGTGATGTCCCTATGAGAACCGGGATCGATTTTGAATGCGCTCATAGGTAAAGGCGCTAGGCCTCCGGCCAACTGTCCCCCCGTGTTATAAGGATAGGAAAATTTGAAAGTGGGGGGAAAGGGGCGGGGCTAAAATCGCTAAATAATTAATTACTCGGTTAATATGCATAATTGACATAGGGGTTCTTCAGCCAGAACATGTAGTTTGGTCTCTTCTATAACATATATTTTTTCATTTTGAAACCTTACTCCCCCTTTAAATGGCTCCCTTTCTCTGCGTGAAGCCTTCCCGGCAAAGTTCCTATACCCATATTCGATATATTGTGAAGCTTCGGCATCACAATCTCGAATATTGGGGATAGGAAACCGAGCAGGGGAGTTGGGAACAGGGGAAGGGGAAGGGGCGAGGCTGTCAATTTTTGACGATTTTTGAAGGGGCGACCCCCTTGATACAACGTTATTCCTTATGGAGAAAAGCCCTGAAAAAGCTTTCCCAGCTAGAAAAGGAGCCACGCCCCCTTTTTGGTCCAATACACCAATAGGATTCGTCCCTTTCTTATAGGCCACACTCCTTTTCGCGGATAATTTGAAAAATGTCGCACAAATTTTCGCTTTTATTTAAAATATTTCAAATCATATCACAAGCCACCCGAATTCATTATTGTCAGCTCCAGCACTGAACCGGAAGAGAACTTCTATCCAGTTCTTATTGAATCTTGAGGTCTTGAATTCCGCGATCGTGAATCCCGCAATCTTGAATTCGTCCGCCCCCCTACTTTTGTAAGGTATTACCTGCTCAACGGCAGGGGTTTCGCGAACAAATTCCTCTGAAGGTGTTTGGTAAAGAATTTTGATGTCCTGAATTCCGCAATCTTGTTCCCGCCCCCGTCCCCTAGAACTAGCTTGAGTTTGATGGCCCAACAGAAGCTATTGCAGAGGAAAGAACCCAAGATATGATTAAAATTGCATAAAATTTACCTCTCCAAAATAAAAAGACTCGAAAATCTGTCCGTTTTCTCCCTTTATGGAAACTGCAGTTGTGAATAGACGAATAATGTTGGCAGAAGTCGGCCCAGTTCCCTGCTTCGCCATTCGCTTCGGGGTATCGTACGACCAAAAAACCTTCCCAGTTTCTTCCTCTCGCACTTCTCTCTTTTCGCGGTATCGGTAAAGGAAGTTCCTAAAGAACGAAAGAACAAAAAACAAAAAACATCAGACAAACTTCCATACTAGCGGTAAAATTACAGCTATTAAAGCACTTCAAACCAATTTATCTTTCGAATTGTCCCGCATATTACCATAAAATGCCCAAACAAAAAAAAAAAAAAACTTGACATGACATTTCTCTCTTGGGTTAGGAAAGAAACTAGGAAGCCACTTTGGAAGGAGAAAAAGGGGTCTTACCTTGACCGATCGAACACTTCCTTCCAATCCTCCTACTGTTGAAGTGGGAACTATGCACCATAAGCCCGCCAACCCGTTAAATAAAGACGTTCTTATAAATAAACCAAAAAGCAAATTTGTAGAAACATACCCATTCCCTTCCCATTCCTTTCCGTATAAGAACTCCATTTCCCGGCCAGCCAGTTAATACTAATCTTCCGAAAGTTCCGAAATCTCACGCATGGTGACAAGAAGCGCTTTGAAAATCTGAAGTGTAAAGCTTAATCGCGCGACAATCTCGAATTCATCGGAGTGACGATACTTAAGGTAGATTCTTGAGATTTGAGTGATGAACTCGTCGGATCGTGAAACAATGCAAGAATTCATCGTATAGGACCAAGTAAATATTGAATTTAAAAATCTGGTTCATTCACATTAAAATATTTTACCTCCAGTTGTGAACGCCAAGGACGAAACTGGGGAATTTGATAACTGCAGCTCACAAAATGAATCTTAGTTTTCTTCTAATGGACGGAATTTAACGACACAAAGGCACAATGTCATTGATGATAATGTTTAGTAATAACGCAAGAGATCCAATTGATAGCCTATTTAAAAAAAAACAAAATTAGTATATAATATTTAAAAAAACGAATTAAAAACTTACTCCGCCTCTTCAACATCACACACGAAATATCGTCCATTGCCTGCTGGTCCTCCACTGGACCCACAATAATGCACCCGAACCACGCCCACCAAATGCCAGAGACGCTTCGTTGCTACCATTTCAAGACTTATAACCTTAGATCATATACACTATAGATAGGCCCTTATGCTATGCTGNCTGAAGCCTATTAAACAACGGCAAGGCAAATATTAATAAAAAGATCTAGTTCATTCAAACTAAAAAATTTACCTTGCGTAATGTACAGTACTCGCCAAAAAAAAAAGACCCCAACAAAGCCCACCATCCTAATGGCCCGCAACTGTGCATCTGGGAACAGCACTACGGGCACAACGGACGGCTATTCGCACTTCGCAGCACTATTTCCAGATGCGCCGTTGCGGGCCATTAGGACAGTACGGTTTGTTGGGGTCGTTTTTTTTTGGCGAGTACTGTACACCAAAGACGAATCTGGTGAAACGAGTAACTGCGACTCACCAGTATCTTCGTCTTCCTATAAAGTTGACGGAGCACGAAAGGGCGAATCCAAATCAAAGGCAACATAAACAAGTTCAGCGGGATCAGCTAGGACGGCGCTCAAAGGCAAGACAATGATCTTCGGTACAGCAGCTGGAGGAATCGCCATCGATGCACTCAGAATCGTCTTTAGGAACGTCTCCGCTTTTAAATAGCAAAGAGAGAGCACTATGGACTCCAAAAAGGAGGCCTATAACAAAGAAGAATTCAAAAATATTAATTTAAAATATCTAGTTCATTCAAATTAAAAAAAGTTACTTTGCGCAGTGAATGCAAAGGACGAAACTACTGAATTTGGTTACTGCGGATCACAAGAATTGTTGTCGCCTTGTGATGCGGATGGAATTTACCATCACAAAGACGTCAATTGAAGTTACAGTGCTTCAACGTACGCTTCAAAGACTTTTCGAAATGAAATGAGCGGACCAGATCGCGATATTTCCGGATACGGATCATTAAAATAAAGGAGCTCCATCACATCAGAAGACCATTTGCCTACAAATGACCAAGCAGACATTAGCAAAAAAAAAATAGTTAATTGAAATTGAAAAATCTACCTTGAATTGTGAACGCCAAGGAATTTGTGAATTTGGTAACTGCAAATATTTTGGTCTACATACTGTCACGGTGGTTTCTTAAGTTTTAACTATGGTTTTAACGTTAGATTAACGCAAAAACAAAACAAAAACATTCCTAAACGTCAAGTTCACGTGGGGGCGTCTTGTTTTGTCGAGAAAATGGTACGTTTAGGCCTGACCATAGTGCTCCGCTTTTTGCCATTCATCGTTCACTTTTTACTGCTGCCAAATGTTTTGTTTACACTGCTAGCATTCGTTATTCTCGTGGAACAAGACCTAAACAACGCAGAGCTATCTTAGGTAAATCACATATGCAGTATTTAGATTTGTAATCTGTAATACAATGCGTGTTTTATCTTACCAATTTTTATAAGTTACAAGTTAGGTTTGGTTAGTGTCCGTCACATCACGTCATTTATTCTTACTTTCTGTGCAAGCATTTTCTCTTTTCATTTAAAGATGTGAAGAAAGGAAATACTGGATTAAAGCTAGCGCAGATTGCCTCAACATTTGCAGCGCAAGTGGCAAAGTTGTACTCTAGGAAAAAATAGATCTGGCGGAAGCAGGGGCGTCGCGAGGGGGGGGGGTTGGGGGGTGCGCCCCCCAAAANCAATGGAAACCCCCTCGCGACGCCCCTGGGCGGAAGGAATTCGATATCCAAGCAGATTAAGGTATAGTCTTCAAAACCTCATTTATACATTGTGGAAAGGCGGCTCGTGACATTAATCTACTTTTCCAGATGCCTTTATCGCCAATGTCTATGAGCAGAATATTAGCAGAGAAATGGATTTGCCATGCCACCAATTGGTTCCCAAAGTAGACGACAATTGTTTACCGCGGACTGAGGCTGAAGCCGTAGAGCGTTTCTGTGGCGTGCTTCAATTTCACTTGAGGTCCATTGCAACAGACTCTTCAGCGATACTTGTTTTCCAGGAACTCCTCCAGATCCGTACGCAGAGAGTATAACAATTTGATGCCAAAGTAAAAGCCTGTATTCTTTGAAATTAAGCCAGTGTTGTTAAGGAGGATAGTAATTAAGTCAACAGCAGAAGAGCCTGAACGCCTCCTAAGAAGAAAAGGAAGAGCCGGAAGTCTACATCATTTCAGCTAATTCCACTCATGTACGAGGAGAGCATGATGATATCAACCCCATCCACTTCGATCTGCAAGTAATTTCCTGTATTCGAAGTGTTAAGTAATAACGGGGAAATTTTGATAAGGCTTTTGGCATAGGTTTCATGCAAATCGGCCTGAAATTCTAAATGGCATCTTTATTCTCGTGGGGCGTTACTTGTTTCGTGAGAAAATGGTACGTTTAGCAGTGGTTAATCCTTAGACTTTTGCTATTCGTCGTTCACATTTTACTCTCGCCTAATGTTTGTTTACAATGCAAGCATGGGTGGAGCGAGTAAATCAAGTAAATTGCAAGTAATTCACATGAGGCTATTGATACCACTCCACCGCTTGGTGGCGCTGATTATTGCGAAAATCTCGCACCGTCTATCTAAGGCAACCTCCCCCTCTACACTTTGAAAACCCCACACGATATTTTCAAAGTCAATCGCCAAAGATCGCACCGTCTAAGGCAACCGCCCACTCGGAAGTCTTGACTACCGTGATCTTGAGATCTGCCACCTATTGAATCCCCCAAAACAGCAACTATCTTGAAAAACACGGTACAATCGCAGACGGAGCACTATAAAGGGACCCAAACGGACTGAAAGCCTATAAAAAAAGACGAAAGCTTAGTTACTATTTTCCATATTTAAATTTAATAGAAAAGAATTTACTCAGCCAGAGATGTCCACAGACAAAACCTCTACCCCTGCCTGGTGGCGTCTTCGCGGTCTTCAGTCAGAGCTGCGCATTTGAATTGATTCCAGGTTCGAATATAACACTTAATCCGATTGGTAATGTTTAACTCACTATGTTATAAAGCTTAACTACTAGCTTTATAACGTCGCTATACTAGCTTAAGTAACATCGCTGGAGAGAGAGCACGTCTGCACTGCCTGCTGACTGGCAAACAACTGACGTTTTTATAGGGGTGCTTCTGGATGCACATCCGTTCAGCGGGCAAAAAAACGTGAATCCGTTCTCTTGAACTTGTCCAGACACGTTTTGGCGTTTGTACGAAGCGAGTTTCAAACCAGTTTAAATCGGTTCAAACTGGTTCAAGCTAGTTCAAACCGGTTCACTGGTTTGAAACTCGTTTTTGCAATTTTAACGTTCGATTCACTCCCTTTTTTGTTTACGTTCTAGCAAATTTGTTTACAGTCCGAATGGAAATAAACCTAAACAAAAACCGTCGGAAATGGTTCGAACAACTTTACTGTTACGGTAATTTTTGCAATTTTAACGTTCGATTCTCGCGCTTTTTTGATTACGTTCTAGCAGATTTGTTTACAGTCCGATTGGAAAGAAACCTAAACAAAAACCGTCGGAAATAGTTCGAGCAACTTTAATGTCACGGTAGTTTTTGCAATTTTAACGTTCGATTCTCACGCATTTTTGTTTATGTTCTGGCAGATTTGTTTACAGTCCGATTGGAAAGAAACATAAACAGAATCACAGCTCAAAGAGAATAAGGATGCACCAGAACGCAAACAAGCTATATTTCACTGCTTAAAGAGAAAAAGGATGCCCAGAAGGGAAACAAGGTACAATTCACTGCTTAAATAGAATAAGGATGCACCAGAAAGGAAATAAGGAAACAATTCACTGCTTAAAGAGAATAAGGATGCACCAGAAGGGAAACAAGGAAAGATTTCACTGCTTAAAGAGAATAAGGATGCACCAGAACTGAAACAAGGAAACTAAAGAGAATAAGGATTTACCAGTAGGGAAACAAGGAAAGATTTCACTGTTCAAAGTAAATTACCTTATTATTGTAATTGTTCGAACAACATTACTGTCACGATAGTTTCTTAAGTTTTAACGTTCGATTCGAACGACATTGTTTTGGTTCTAGCAGACTTGTTTACAGTCAAATTGGAAAGAAACATAAACAAAAACTTTCTTAAATAGTTCGAGCAACATTACTGTCACGATAGTTTTTTTAAAGTTTTAACGTTCGATTCGAACGATTTTTGTTTTGGTTCTAGCAGATTTGTTTACAGTCCATTTTCAAAGAAATGTATACAAAAACTTTCTGAAATAGTTCGAGCAACTTTACTGTCACAGTAATTTATTAAGTTTTAACGTTCGATTAAAGGATGGTCCAGAAGCCAAACAAGTAACAGATCACTGATTAAAGAGAATAAGGACGTGCTAGAAGGCAAACCAGCTACAGATCACTGTTTAAAGAGAATAAGGACGCACCAGAAGGGAAACAAGGAATGATTTCACTGCTTAAAGAGAATAAGGATGCACCAGAAGGGAAACAAGGAAACAATCCACAGCCTAAAGAGAATAAGGATGGACCAGAAGGCAAACAAGCTACGGATCACTGCTTAAAGAGAATAAGGATGCACCAGAAGGAAAATAAAGTATAATTCACCGCTTCAAGAGAATAAGGATGCACCAGAAGGAAAATAAAGTCTAAAAAAATAAGCCTAGCCTAGCCTAAAATCGCCTAAAGTTCTAGCAGATTTGTTTACAGTCCAAATTGAAAGAAACATAAACAAAAACTTTCTAAAATAGTTCGAGCAACTTTACTGTCACGATAGTTTCTTAAGTTTTAACGTTCGATTCGAACGATTTTTGTTTTGGTTCTAGCAGATTTGTTTACAGTCAAATTTGAAAGAAACATAAACAAAAACTTTCTGAAATAGTTCGAGCAACTTTACTGTCACGATAGTTTCTTAAGTTTTAACGTTCGATTCGAACGATTTTTGTTTTGGTTCTAGCAGATTTGTTTAAAGTCCAATTTGAAAGAAACATACACAAAAACATTTTACAATTGTTCGAACAACATTACTGTCACGATAGTTTTTTTTAAGTTTTAACGTTCGATTCGAACGATTTTTGTTTTGGTTCTAGCAGATTTGTTTACAGTCCATTTTCAAATAAACGTATACAAAAACATTTTACAATTGTTCGAAAAACATTACTGTCACGATAGTTTTTTTTAAGTTTTAACATTCGATTCGAACGATTTTTGTTTTGGTTCTAGCAGATTTGTTTAAGTCAAATTTGAAAGAAACATAAGCAAAAACTTTCTGAAATAGTTATAGCAACTTTACTGTCACATTAATTTATTAAGTTTTAACGTTCGATTAAAGGATGGTCCAGAAGCCAAACAAGGTACAGATCACTGATTAAAGAGAATAAGGACGTGCTAGAAGGCAAACCAGCTACAGATCACTGTTTAAACAGAATAAGGACGCACCAGAAGGGAAACAAGGAATGATTTCACTGCTTAAAGAGAATAAGGATGCACCAGAAGGGAAACAAGGAAACAATCCACAGCCTAAAGAGAATAAGGATGGACCAGAAGGCAAACAAGCTACGGATCACTGCTTAAAGAGAATAAGGATGCACCAGAAGGAAAATAAAGTATAATTCACCGCTTCAAGAGAATAAGGATGCACCAGAAGGAAAATAAAGTCTAAAAAAATAAGCCTAGCCTAGCCTAAAATCGCCTAAAGTTCTAGCAGATTTGTTTACAGTCCAAATTGAAAGAAACATAAAACAAAAACTTTCTAAAATAGTTCGAGCAACTTTACTGTCACGATAGTTTCTTATGTTCTAACGTTCGATTCGAACGATTTTTGTTTTGGTTCTAGCAGATTTGTTTACAGTCCGGTTTGAGAAAAACATAAACATAAACCTTCTGAAATCGTTTTACCAACTTTACTGTCACCGTAGTTTCTTAAGTTTTAACGTTCGATTCGAACGATTTTTGTTTTGGTTCTAGCAGATTTGTTTACAGGCCGGTTTGAAAGAAATATAAACAGAAACCTTCTGAAACATCATATCAGCACCCTGGTTATTGCATAAAAACAGGAAAATGGCAGTAGTTCTTTTAAGATTGAGATGTGGGCACGGAAAAACAGGGGCATGGCAGCATAGATTCAAATTAAAAAGAAATAGCGCGTGTGATAGATGTGGCGAGAGAGATGTTACGGTGGAACATAAGATTATGAAATGTCTGTATAACTCAATTGAACGCGAATTCCTCAAGAATAAAATGATTAAAGAAGGAATGGAATTTAAACTCGAGAACATTCTGGGGTTTGGCAACCTTACAGAACATAAGCAATTTTTAGCACAATCATTTTTGGTGGACTACATAAGAATAACAGGACAGTTGATCTCATCTAAGTAATCGGTTCGGTGATGGTCTAAACTCTATCACCTTTTCTTACCATGCACTTTCTTAGTCACGCCCATTCCAATTAAACCATGTAAATTCGTGCTTGGCCGAAGGAAGATAGAAGGAGTAGACAGCGACATCTGTTGGGAATGCTGCAGACGACGATGCGATGACGATTCGCCTGTCGTCTATAACAACATAGAGAAGAAGAAGAAGAAGCCAGAAGGCATCATTTAGCCGTTTCAAACAGAAGAGATTTTTGAGTTGTCACACTTATTTTTTAACAAGAACCTCATTGCTGACACGAAAAAGAGCATGGAATCCTTGGGAATAGAGAAGTGGTTGAATCAACAGTGCAGAACATTAGGTATTTAATAATATAATTTGTCAAAGAATTCGCTTTCCGTGTTATTTCACCCTTTGCTGTAAATTTAATATCAAATTATTCGTAGGCATTACCGACCCATCGGACGTCCAGAAAAACTGTATTCCTGCCATTCTGGAAGGACGCGACTGCATCGGGTGTGCCCAGACTGGAAGTGGCAAAACCTTCGCCTTTGCTCTACCTGTGGTTCAAAAGTTATCAGCGAATCCGTATGGTGTATTTTGTCTGGTCTTAACACCCACGCGAGAATTAGCATTCCAGGTAAAAGCTTTCGCACACTCGAGTACCTTTTGCTCCGAGTTCTAACAGGTCCAACGTGTTTGCAGATTGGGGATCAGTTCAACGTGATAGGGAAACCTCTAAATTTGCGAGTAGCTGTCATTGTTGGCGGCATGGACAGCATTAGACAAGGAAAGGA
The DNA here is from genome assembly GCA_022832235.1 of Lepidurus couesii. Classification (NCBI taxonomy): domain Eukaryota; kingdom Metazoa; phylum Arthropoda; class Branchiopoda; order Notostraca; family Triopsidae; genus Lepidurus; species Lepidurus couesii. Next base: position 9,349 of record JAGJRP010001693.1, read on the forward strand.
CTTGGCGCAACAACCACATATAGTAGTCGCTACTCCGGGAAGGTAGATCTATTGATACGTGTTAACTCCGATGCCTAATTAGCTTACTTATTTGTGTTTACGTTAGGTTGCAAGACCTGTTGGAAACTTCTGGCAATATTTGCTTGAACAGACTCAAGTTTTTGATCTTAGATGAAGCAGACCGGCTTCTAGAAGGGAATTTTGATGAACAGGTATACTAATGTCAAGTTGTCAAGCAATTGCAACGTTTTATTGTCTATGACTAATGATCATAAATCCACGACTAGCTTCAAAGTATATTTGCTATGCTGCCCCGGCAACGGCAAACCCTTTTGTTTAGCGCCACTCTTACGGATACATTACGGAAAATGAAGGAAGTTGGATTGAACAACGTAAGCAGTACTTCGTGCTCATTTTTAATTTTTCTAAACGACCTGCTATTACTGTTTATTATTAATATCTAGCCATTTTATTGGGAGCAATCGCCTAGCTCAGCAGTCGATACGTTGAGCCAGTCTTATATCCTTACACCAGTCAACATGAAAGATGGATACTTGGTTCACCTTATAAAAGAGTTCCGAGCTTCTAATCTCAAAGCCTCCGTTATGGTATTTACGGACACGTGCAAGTAGAATGCCACTGAAACCGCTGTGCTGCTGCTCGTTTCACGCTTTTTTCCTCCCAATTTGTTATAGGAGTTGTCAAGTACTTAGTATGACGTTTGCAGAATTGGGGTATTCTTGCATACCGATTCACTCCATGATGTCCCAGAAAGCTCGCTTAACAGCACTGGCCAAGTTCAAGTCCAATCAGATTAGAATTCTGATCGCTACGGACGTTGCTAGTAGAGGTAAATGTTGTTCTATTTCCTACTGGTCAACCAATAAATTATTGACCTTGGCGGCGCTGTAGGTCTCGACATTCCGACGTGTCAGCTGGTCGTCAATCATAATGTACCCAGCGTACCTAAGGATTATGTTCATCGTGTGGGTCGAACAGCACGCGCAGGCCGAGGAGGAACAGCCTTAACCCTTATGACTCCACATGAAGTTAAATTAATCCACGCCATTGAAGCTCGGATAGGAAAGCGTTTGTCAGAGTATACCGTTAAAGGTAAAAATGAAAATAGAATGTTTGATAAATATTTTGTCAACCATTCCTAACTGTTTTTTTTTTGGAAAGTGTTTTCTATTCTAAATTCTTTGTATTTTTAGAAAGTGAAGTGGCTAAGATTGTCACCGAAGTGATGGTAATCAAACGAGAGCAATTGATCAAGCTTGAGGAAACTGAATTCGATGAGCGACGCGAAATTAACAAGCGAAAGAAACGCCTGCGAGAAGATGAAGATTCGGCTTTGGAAGCAAAACAACCGCGTAAATAATCAAACTCGGTTCACTGTATTTTCTTATCCGCGTACGTTGAAAATAGTAAAAAAAAAAATGATTGGGGCCACAACTTATCGTTAGGAAATAGTCAGCAAGCTTAGTAACTTTTCCTTTTCCTTGGTGTAATTAGCTAGGTACGGGTTCGGTCTATGAGAAAAACCCGAATTAGCAGGTGGCTCGAGGGATGAGCTTCCTTTCTTTAAAGTCGAATCTCACCTGACAAGAAACTCGTGCAAGACATTCACTGTGTCCTTGTTGAAGTAATGTTGCTGGGCCACGTATTCCAAGACCAAAAATGCGCTGCCTAAGGACCAGGCCAGTTTGAAGCTTTTGTCTTCACTCTTTTAACAAAGTTAATTTTAATTACTACGTCATTAACAATATGCAGTGTTTCTTAGCAGTTTTATGTTTACCTTGATCAGTCCCAGGTGAACCAGCAGGATATTGGTGAAGAAAGCTACTTTCCCTTTCTTGACGGCTAGTTCAAAAGCAGCCTTCATACAGGTATTTCCAGTCCGTTGTGCAGCTTCCACATCAGCTGGGGCCGAATCCACACTCGCAGTGGAGGCGATCTTCATCGCTGCTTCAATCAACAATCGGAGCACCTCATCTTCTTCAACTCCAAGGCTCTAATGGATCAATTCCTAAGTCTTAACATCGAAGACAAAAACGAAAGCCAAACCTCAATTGAAGCGACAATTGACGACCCAGCGGCTGCTCCCAGGTAGCGTAACTTGCCAATGGTGGGGTCCTTGAAAAATTCTTGCGGAGTGCACTGGAGTTACGAGAGAGATTAATACGTTATTAATAAATTCTAAAGTACAGTTATTGTTGTATAGTTTATACGTTCTCGCTGGTCTCGGATAAACTACCATTCAACTTCAATTGCTCCAACGCTGAGGCACTTTCGTCCTCGGATTCCTCTTCGTCGCTCTCGTCTTCACTGCAAATGGCATCGTATTAGTAACAAGATTGCGGATAATGTTTTTGAAACCTTAAACTCGAAAGGGCGTCCTGCAAGCCCATATCCTTCAATGTACTGACGACTGTCTCGCAGCCACGTGTACCCAGTTGGTTTCCATTCAAATCCAACACTTTGAGGTTCTTCTTGTCACGAAGAACGTTCGCTACGCGTAGTGCTCCTTTGACGTCGATTTCATTGGATCCCAGATGAAGCTCCTACAGTAGACGGCAGACTTGTGCTTTAGAAGTAGTGAAAAACTTCCTTTTACCTGAAGATTTTCCTGTCCGTGGCTTAAAGCGTCGGCCAAAAGCATGGCTCCTTGTCGTTTCAACAAGCAGTCACCAAAATTCAAGACTTGGATATTCTTTAGGCCCTTTAAAGCAGCCCCCATGGCAGCCGCTCCCTTTTCCGTGAAGGTATTATCATTTAGGTTGATGATCCGCAAGTTCTTGTTGCATTCAAAAGCTTGGGCCAGGGCAGTGATGCCTGGGTAGTAGATGCCATTTTGAGGCATGGCCACGTGTTCCAATGTCCCTGCTGCCTAGAAAACAGTCCATGATTTTTGGCTTTCTATAGAGCGAATGAACAACATGAACGAAATAAGGAAAAGATACCTTGAAAAAGGCAGACAGAGCTGTAGCTGCTTCATTTTCCAACCGATTTCTCCCACAAATGAAAACGCGTAGGCTCATTGGTTGACCATGGGCTTTACTAGCCTCCAAACCTTCCATCAGTGTTTTCGCTAGCATCTGCAACACAATTTTAAGAAATCCAATTCATACATAATTACTCGACTGAGAACACACAAAAATTTACCTTTCCGCCCGTGATCCCCAATCCATTATTGTTTAATCTTAGTTCTTGCAGAGAATAGCAAACGGGGCTTTTCAACAGCCCCACGACACCTTCTATTCCAACTGGTCCAAAGGCGTTGTCGCTTAGGTCTAATTCAACGAGCCGAGCTTTAGCTAGTATCAATCCAGAACTTAAGAACGTCTAAAAACGAACGTGCATTGAAAATGGCAGTGAAATGGATTCTCAGATGTTACCAGTGCTTGTGGAATCTCATTTTTCATACGACCAGTGAATAAATCTTTCCATAGAGCTTTCGACAGAAAAGGCTGGGACTCGAGACACTTGGCAATGGCTTTGGCAGCCTCTACTCCTAGAGTATTTCCTTCCAAGTTGAGGCAGACGAGCTTCTTACATGCCGTTATGGCATCAGTTATTGGTTTGGCTAGACAGAAACAAGGGGAAAATTAAGACAATAATTTAATTTTCCAAGAAACCATACATATATTCCCAGGCTCACCAGGTCAAAATTCCGTTTTAGAGTGGTATTTATTCTTTATAAGAAAAAGTACTTACCCGAGCTTTCATTGTCAAGTTTAAGTGCTCTCCCACTAAAGTCAACAGTATCACCATTATTTTCACTTTTATCACGCAAACTAAGCGACGCCAAATCAACACTTCCCATATTTACGTCACTCTGCATTCAAAATTTTAAACACAAGCGAAAAACAGCAACAACGTGCTTGTTCGGTTTTAGTAACAAAACCCAGGTGGGGTAACGGGCGCTATGGCATTCGGTAAGCCCCAAAACTATTTGATATACAACAGAAAACGGACTTGACTGATAGCCGAAAAGACGGCCAGTAAA
>JAGJRP010001694.1:0-12332 GCA_022832235.1 Lepidurus couesii
ACAGATGACGCGTCAGACAAATAAAACGGCTTTAAGCCAGCGAGTCGGACGCGGTAGAGAAGACGCGTCAAATAAAACGCAGCTCAGTTGAATGGCGACCTGCAGAATGTACGTTTTATTGTCAACGAGAGCCGTTCAACGGAAGAACCGGTGAACGGAACAGTTCACAATAAAACGCACCCTTGATTTACGGTTACAAATGAAGAGGAAGCAATTAACGAAGGTTCTATTCAACTTCAAGCAATGTAGGGTTATCAGTAACTTTTATACAAGACAAACCTAGAAAAAGCTCTAAACAACTATTCCGGTTACAATAAGCCAGTTGGTCTTACAGATAACGTGATTTCACAGAAGAAATCAATAGGCAATTACAGTCAAGTTACTGAAGCCCGTAGTAAAATTTGCCTCAAATTTAGACATTTACCAGCCCAGCCAGTAGTTTTTCAATGCAATCACAACACAGACTTTAATTGAAAGATATTTTCCCCCATTTTTTTTCACTTGGCCTCTGCTCTTGCTGCTTCTTGAACCTCCTCTTCTTCGGGAGCCAGAGGGGAGGCCCGAATATAAGTAGGCGCGCTTTTGCCCAAAACAGTATCTTTGGTGACGTAAGCCGCTTCGATGTCTGATCCAGGTATCTCAAACATGGCATCCAACAATAGGTTTTCCTTGAAATCAAGCGAATAAATGTCGAAATCAGTTATAAAATTCAAATTTTAATTTCGCTCAACATACCAAAATTGCACGAAGGCCTCTTGCTCCAGTCTTCTTCTCCATAGCTTGTTCAGCGATACATTCCAAGGCCTCGGGTGAAAAGGTCAAATTTACCTATTGCATAAGGTAAGTCTTCAGGTTGTAAGAAAAGACGCTCCCTAATCTTACTTTATCCATATCAAAGAGCATCTGGTATTGAGGCACGAGTGCATTCTTGGGCTCGGAAAGAATGCGAACCAGCATTTCCTTCGAGAGGGAATGGAAAGGTACAATTACAGGAAAACGTCCCACGAACTCTGGAATCATGCCAAATTCAATCAAGTCACGTGCCTCGACGTCTCTTAAGAAAGCATCTCGCTCTGCATTATCCTCCACGGTTGAATTACCCTCAGTCTAAACCCACCATACATTAGTAAGACAGCCAAATCCCCGAGCTTAATGAACTTGCCTGGCTGGCTAGTCCAGCTTGCGTTGCGGAACGCCTTCCTTCAGCCCGGAGGGCCACTTCGTCCGCAGGACCTGAGCCAAACCCCAAGTAACGCTCATGCTTTCGTCTAGACACTATACGATCCAATCCAGTATAAGCTCCAGAAGCAACGAAAAGGATGTTTGTAGTATCCACTTGGATGGTTTCACCGCGAAGTTTCCGTGGGGAATTGCGCTCAGGGACATTTACCAGAGTTCCTTCCAACATTTTCAGCATCCCTTGCTGGACTCCTTCGCCACCAACATCTCGAAGTTGATGAATCCCAGGCACAGCTCCAATTTTGTCAACTTCATCCAGGAAGACAATTCCTTGTTGGGCCCTTTCTACGCTATAATTTGCGTCCTACAAAGCCGAGATTATTATGACCATTATGCATTTCAGCCGAAACATTCATACCTGGAGCAACTTGGCAATTACGCTTTCAATGTCCTCACCCACATACCCCGCCTGAGTTAGCGTTGTGCAATCGCAAATAGCGAAAGGGACGTCCAAACACTGTGCTATAGTTTGAGCCAATAAAGTTTTTCCTAAAAAACGAGATGTTAAAGTTTAGACCGCAATAAAGACTTCCCCAATTCAAAATACCTGAGCCTGTGGGTCCAAGCATTAGAATGTTACTCTTATCGAGTCGCAAACTATGGACAGAACTTTCCAAAAGCTCGCTGCCAGTAAGATTGCTGGTTTTCCCATCAGCTCCCTGTTCGGATGCTCCGACGTTTGAACCTTGAGTCTGCGACTGGTAGTTTATTCCCGATACGCCCAAGGCACTACTATTACCCATTCCGGCCATATGTAATAACTCTGCATTGTACGTAACCAAGATTAATATTTCTAGTTAAGTTTCAAGCGGACTAAATCTGAAAACACAATACCTGCCCAAGCTTGGGGAGTAGCTTTTCCTTTTCCGGGCATTTGCTGTACATCTCCTCCGGTCTCTTCGTTCTTACGGACGTGACTTGGAGCAAGGTTGTTAAAAATTCTTTTGTAATGGTTGTAGACGGCAACCGAGAGAACTTTCTTAGCTCTTTCTTGTCCAACTACATGTCGGTTCAAGTACTCGTAGATCTGGCAAAGAATGTATGAACGTGGGATTGAAAGATTCGACCTCGTTACCTTCTTTGGTGGGGGAGGGGCTTTCCGGAAAACGTTCGCTTTTACTTCGGCTTCTTTGGGCTCTTTAACTGCCTTGCGTTGATCCACGTCAGACAGTACCACAAAGAAATGATGACACTTTTCGCATTTGACAAATCGCGTAGAAGCTGAAAAATTCATTAATACGTATAGATAAGCCAGACACCAGTCCCTCGGAACCAAACTTTAAATAAACTTACAAACAAAGGTCTCAACATTTGTGCAAGGATTGCCACATTTAGGGCAGCAAAACTGAGAATTTCCATCTTTGCTGCTACTTCCGCCCCGAGATCCCCTTCGCAAGCCTTCAGGAACTTTATTATTGTTGCCACCTGCGTTAGGAGGTTCTGTACTACTGTTGCTCGCCACAAACGATGTAGTACAAAGGCTTCTTGGAAAGCTTTGCTGAGCGCTGACGATTCTGGAATAAAGCTGCACTGTGTCCCCAATCCAAGCTACAACAATGACAAAGATATAAAGCATCAATCGGTTAGATTACTTACGTAACACCTTTTCTTACCTTGTCTGCTTTTTCTGCCATGACTCCTGCCTCCTCTCATAAGGAAAGGTATTCTCGTTGCAGTTTGCCATTGGCAACGAACGGCAGACATTCTGAACACTCGAAAACTTACAAAGAAAACAATGCGTAATTGCTCAACTTCTGTTTACGTCGCAGTTCACCAGCTGATACGTAGGGGGTGGTCAAAACGTTCCACTTGCAACTTGTACCCATCTAAAAAGCAAATTCACGTTTCGCCTTTCGCCTTTCGCGTTTTACCGGAAACTACGGTAAAACCGTCTGTTTTTGTTTTTTTGTTCACGTTCAGATTGCCTGTTGTTTGAATTTTCCTCGTGTGGAATTACAGTTTTAGTACTGCCTGAAATCCACAGAGTATTATGAACAAGTTTTGTTCAATGGAAGGCGAAGTCCTTGCTGTTAGCCATGTTTTCTAGTAAGTTTCTTAGTATAGTTTGTGTCGGTTAAGCGTAATACTAACGAAGTGTCATATTTTTCTAGTATGAAACCGAAGCTTTTCTTCGTTGCCTTATTCGACGGGGAGAAAGTTCATTGTCTGGGCGTAAGAGACCCTAGCCAGTTACAATGGCAACAGGAAGGCAAATTTAAGCATGGTGCTTCTTATCGCATCACTGCATTGAAACCTGTGTACCTGAAGAAAGTAAGCCACTTTTCCCTTTCAAATACGAACCCGCTTCCAATTAAAACTTGACTTAATACTTGGACTTTCTTATAATAGGTAAAGATCTTTAATGCTACCCCGAACACTGTGATATCGCCCGTCGAGGTTTCTGATACAAACAGCCTGACAGAGACCGTGCCATTACCTTCGACTGATCTGGTTACCGTAGAAGTATTCTGCCCGGAATAATTTCGCAGTATGAAATTGCATGAAGTCTTTTTCTTCTAGAATTGCAGGATCTTGGATTCTTCTAACTCCAAAGATGGCTTTTATCAGTTGGATAATGGATTATCCTTATGCTATATGTTTATATCGACCGTTACAAATGCTCCTCTCTTAAGAGAAAATCAGCTGGTATCTATTTATCATGCTCACCAAGTCAAGAATGTATTATACCTATGCGGTAGAAGTCAAGTGTGCTTATTAAAGTAATTCTTTAAAACTTTCGTCGTAGTGTTATACTTCATATTCACGAGGTTTCTCTATCTTACATTTTGTATAGTGAGCCATTGGAAACCAAGTACCCTAAGTGGGACTCCCTGTACAGGCACAACTGCCTTAGAGAAATGACGTTTCACTATAATTGGAGTAGCAAGTCACTCTTGAAAGCTATTAGCCTACGAAATTGGTTAGTTTCTAAGTTTCCCTTTATTCCAGAGGAATGTATTCATAGGTAATGCTTCTAACTTGCCTACTTTTATCTAACCAATATCTTTTAATTGAATTTAGTACAAAGAACAAGATCAGTCCCTTGTTAATGATCCTCATCGGTCATGTCCGACAGTTGCTTTCTGTAGATATCGTGATCAGATCATTATCTCATGAATTCCTGCAGCACGACGAATCCTGCCGAATAACACACGAAGTAAATTATGAGCCCCCTAAAAAAATGAAAGGTATTATTGAAGGTGATTACCAACGTTTAGGAATCTTGGCTGAAACGGTTTGCAGTATTAGACCTGGATTTGCGATCGTTTGTGAAGCATACCGATTCTTGTGACGAATGGACCAACCCCTCCAGCTCTGCTAAAGTGGGAGTATCCGCCGGTGGAAGAGTCCCAAATTGGTCATGCACAGTAGCTGCATCGTCGTGCCTGCATTGTTCCGTTCGTGTTTTAGTTGGATGCTTAGGCTTCAACCATGCAGGCAACTGGGTCCTTTACAATGCTAGCCATCAAATCGAATGTGTCGTTGAAGATTGCAAAGGGTATCTTTCCCCAGGCGAAGTTGTCGGGCGGCTTATTTACGTTTCCAAGTTCCTGGTCTATCGCGAGACGTTTACGTCCCATCAAAGGGAGGCATGTCATGAGAAGCTTTACATACGCTTTTCCAACCAAGACATGCACCTTTTCGACCATCATTTAGTACCTCTCAAAAGAGAAACGTGCGTTGACTGCCAAGAAAAGCAATTTGCCAAAGCAGAAGTTAATTCCCTTGGAAAAAGCTGCCTTCAAAAGGTCTACATTCTGAGCAAAACGCCTTTGCAATACTTGAATACTAAGGCTGGGAAAAGCTTAGGCTTCGGCCTCCAAGTCCAATTAATTGGCTCTCTCATGAGGACAGTCCCTTCTGATCCATTTGGTAATTATCCTGTGGCTTCAGAACCTCTGCCATCAAGCATCCGCCTTTCCAAAGGAACAGCCAATGTCACCCTTGTGGTCCTCCATCAAACACACGCGTTCAGCGAAATGCAAGAAGGGAGGTATTTTGATATTCATCTGCCGGCTGACACCGATCCCTTATTTTTCCAGAAAGAGTGAGTGTTTCGCTTTCTCTTAGAATCGCCTTAAACTCTTTATTTTTTTTACTTTTTTTTGCAGTCGGGGCCAAACCTTCAAGCGCTTCGCCGGTCCGAGAAACGTCAAGCAAATCATCCTTCCAGCTGGAACGCGTTTCGAGCTCGCTGAACAACGGACGAGACTGAGTCTGATTTCGGAAAACTTTCACAAGTACAAATTTTAACTTGATGGCTCTATAAGCTTAGTGTTATGTACCCGGTAGCGTTACGGAGTGTACGGACATCATTCATGAGCATACAACAATACGAGGCATTGTTGTGGATAGATTCCAAGTTCCTTCTAGGGTATGCTTGAGCGACCGCTGCTCGACAGTAGTTACTTCATCGGGGGCATGGCTCGGTACTCCTTGTAAGTTTCATTTGTTTCTTTGAATGGAAATTCAACACCTAAAAGTCTAATTTAAATGTAGATCCCAACCTGACCAAGGTCATTAAACTACGAGACATACGCAATGAGGAAGGGTCCATATGCGTCTATTTCAATGGTTGGGATGCTAGCTACCCGCTAGGGTTATGTTCTCACGTTACAGTACAAATAAGCAATGTCCGGATCATGCGAGCTAAATCTGGCAACACCTATGCGGAGACGAATTCCTTAAGTCTCGTAACCATTCTGCCAAGTAGCTCTTCTATTAAGTAGGTCAACCAAAAGCCGTCTTTGCAAAGGATACACTGCAAAATAAGCACGACTTTAATAGACGTGTGTGGATTTACTGCCTTTAGGCTGGTTGAAGATATTCCTAGTATTCCCAAATCTTTGCTTCTGACGTTCGTGAACGATTATCAGCAGAACCGCACGTTGATCGTCTCCCCTGTGCTCATCTGCCAAGTCACTAAGCTCGTTATTAGCAATAAGTGTGGTGGCTGTGGCAGCGAACGGCCACTAGCAAGATGTAGTTACGCGGGCTGTTCCTGGAAAGGCGATTGTCACTTGGATTGCAAAGCTTGGTAAGCGCCCAAGCTTTAAACACGTTCCGAGCATCTGCGTTAAGCTGACGCTACTCCTTTTCCCTTTTTGAAGGATTCGCGTGGAAGACGGGACGGGTGATGCATTGCTGTTTTTGACAAACGAAAACTGCAAGAAAGCTTTGCCTTACCTTGAGATGTGGAACATTGGAGAAGCCATAGCAAGAGACAAGGGCTTTTTCTTCCACTTGCCAAAGGTGAATTAGAGATATTGCTTTCCTAGCTTATGTTTCCTATTTCATGGCATTTTTTTTTTACCCCAAATCCTGCTATAAACTTCTGACTCCGGATTTATACGCCATTGTGCTATTTCAGGGCAAAGGATCCAACTTGTCTACTTTCCACCAACTAATGTTTCGCTTCCTGAAATCTGCTTACATACTCCAACGCATTGAAGTGGTCTGTCGTAAATTTTTTCAGCAAGAAGGTATATCAAACCTTTTTTCCCTTTCCTTTGGCTTTTTTAGAAGCAATAGTTTATCTCATTTTTCCATTCTTTCGAGTTTGTTAGGTTCCTTCCAAGCGGGTTCTGGTTCCGAAACTTTTTGTCGTTTGTATGGCGTTGACGTGCGTGTGCTAGATGCCTCATCTGCTGTTCAGCATTTTCTAAAGGTAAGTCGAGACGCTTTTCTTTTCTATATCACATCCATCACACGGAATATTATAGCAGGTCTACCAATCTGCGCCTTTACTTTAGAATGTGTTGCATTCCTTGCTGACAAAGCAAACATACCCTTTAATTAGGTCTATCCAACCCTAGCTTCGTGACATGTGTAAGTCCATTGTTATTGAGTGTGCTTCGGCACGAAGGAGCCCGTTTTCCTATCTCTGCTGCGCTGTGTCTCCCAGCTTAAGTATACCGGACGGTAAAAAGGGCAAGCTACGAGTCATATGAAAACAATCGCACATGTATTGGGCTTGGCGATAACAGAGAGCCACACACGGGCAATGTTTGGCTTGCAAAACAATGGCTGCCATCATCAGACAAAGCATTTCTTCCATCGAATCATCCCTCTTACGCTCGGGGGAGTGTTTTCGGATCCCTGACTCCGGACTTGGCTTTATTTGCTTGGCGCTGGTATCCGAATCCCGTCACACCGGGACTGATATCGGATATCCATAATATAATGGGGGGCTGTGAGCACTAGTTCATTTATTTTTGGGGCATTTCCAGCCTCAGAGCTGTTACTTTCTTCCCTTTTCGTTCGTATGGAGGCTTCACCACTTATAGCGTCAGAAGTCCAGCCCACTTTGACAAACGTCGGTCGTATCAAGGTTGATATGATTCTAGCACTCCCAGAAATTGCCTAATCCCAACTTCATTATACGAATGAGCCGTTTTGATTGTCGGAAGCCTTTTTTTATTTTGAGTATTTTTTTTTTAATGAAGGATCAGTTTCTGTACTGTGAGGGAGCAAAGACTTTGTTTAAAGTATGAATTCCAAGTTTTTTCTTTTCTTTTTTCAGGCCACTTAGCTTCACTGGTTAGCGTATCAGTTTCGGCCTTCGTTGTGGGTTATCTCCAGCCACCACCAAGTATTAGCACAAAACTAGCAAAACAAAAGCTCTGGTTTCAGTGTCCCCACTGTTTAGGATTGTTTATTTTGAGCGAAGTTGCATTCAAATTGGGGTGATTTTCGCGGGAAGTGGCATTTTCAAGTGTTGTGTGCATCGTAGGGCCATGTTTTTAAGTTAATTGAGCTGCCTAGTCTGCGCTTCTGGGCCAAATTTATCTCCGTTTTTATCTTCGTTTGTTCTTATTCTTGGCAACGTTTATCACAATTTGGGATTGACAGTTTTTCGGCGGGTGGGGGGAAAAGGGAAAACTTATTTGAAGTTTTTTTTTTTAAGCATTGAAACGTTTTCAAGCTCACGTAATGATGATAGAAGCACCGTACACGAAAGACACCGCAATATTTCCAGATCGTTTCACATTTCTAGCGAAACTTCACAGCAAACCCAAGTCATGGCCCAACAATCCCAATTTCTGCAACTTGGCTTGGGCGATTTTCGAGTACTTGAGATCGATAGGCTGCGTGGTGTCATACAGTGAAGGGGCTTCTAGAAGGATGGCTGCTGTTCCCGCTATCGAGGCGACGGTAAAGATCCATAGAAACAGGCGATCGAGCACCATGGCTACAAACTTCCAGTCTTCGATAATCTGCGTGAAAAGTGAGACATGGTATAAACACATAGATGAGCCCAGATATTCAAAGCTAGCATCAAAGGCTACGCTAGCAACGGAACATGATACTGGGTAGAATCAATGTCCAAAAAGATAACTTACTTCTTCGAAGGTTTGGTTGTTTTTTAAATGTTGACCAATGAAGCGAACGTCTTCTATGACGTGGTCCATTTCCGGAGGATGCCTCCGTCGTGGTGTGGTCGAATTGGCGCCCGCTGACGCCGCACCTTGGCTTCCCTCGGCAGCCGCGTCCCCGCTAGCCGCCAAAAGCGTTGAAGAGGTACCCATGGCGCCTTCGGTACTTTCAGTTTGTCGATTCCTGGTATGAGACGGCGAATGGGACACTACGCTACCGGCGGGTTTGAGTTTGGACTCGGGGAGAGGAGGAATTTCGTAGTCCAGGTGGTCATGGACACCCACGGGGATGATGGAGATTTCCGTCCCGCGGGTGGGCAGGTGCATTTCAGGATCGGAGCGAAACCCGTACCCATAACCGTTGCCACTGCTACTCCCGTTGGGTGCACTGCCTGGTCCACCGTCTTCATCGTCGCGTTTCGGTCTCTGAATGAAGAGAACTTTGGGCAAGAAATCAATAAAGATGCGACGAACCCAGGGCGCCATCCTGTGCGTGGATGGACTTCGGAAATGGAAACTGCAGACAGTCGTACTGGCGATGACACTACAAGTGACCATTATCATGGTAAAGAGCAAGTACTTGCCCAGTAAGGGCACGGTGAGGGAGGTCGGGGGGATAATCTCGGCCAGGAGCAAAAAGAAGACAGTCAACGAGAGCAAAATGGAGACACACAGGGACATTTTTTCACCCGATTCGGAAGGAAGGTAAAAGACAAGCACGGAGAGAAAGGAAATCCCCACGCACGGAATGATGAGATTCACGGTGTAAAAGAGAGTCTTCCGCCGTAACGTGATGTTGAAGAAAATGTCCGGGTAGCGTTCCTCGCAGCAGCTATACGTCTTTTCATTGCGCTGAGCCGGCACTTCCAATATGTCCTTTTTTTGTTCCCAGCCCGCAAAATCATGATGAACGTATTGGACCCAGGGCGGAGAATACGGGGTGGGATAAAAAAAAATCAAAGAGAAAAAAAAGACACATACTCTGACTCAATTGAGTTGTCTTTGGACAAGAAAGATAGCATTAAGGAGAAGCAAAAGAATCCCCGTGAAGTTTGGCTTTTGGCGTGCTAAAACCTTGGGCCCCGATAACTTACCCATTCCACACTCAAGTAGTACTCAGCAAGATCAATACCCACTTCGACCACCTTTGAGTTGGGCATCTGGTGTAAATGCTGTAGGTCCACCTGCCGGAGTTTATAAAAGAAAAGTTGAAAGTGTCTCTAGGTCTCATATTCAGGGCCAAAAATCTCTTAAAATCAAGTTGAGGTGGAATTGAGAAGTTTGAAGAGCCATTTACCATTGATCCATCGTAAGTCCAGGAGCCAAACTTCATAAAGCAACGTTGGTAGTCGAACGGGAAATGGGTCATATCCAACTCGCAGGAAGATTTGTAAATGGCTGGTGGTTTCCATGTAACGGTTCCATCATAGCGGAGGATGGCTTTCGTCATTATGGTTATCTCGTAATTACCATCCGCACTGGCCGAAAAGAGGGAAACAAATTGGCATAGAAAAGGAAATTGACAATAGTCGATTTACTTGTTATAGAGGACAATATCTGGCAGCCATATGTTCTCTGAAGGCACGTGCAACGTCTTCACCCCGCCGTATTCCTCGGGGTCCCATTTGAGCTTGTAGTCGAACCATTCCTACAAGTCAGAGCGTGGGCAGGAAAACAAGATCAACATCAGAGTCGTAGTAGTCACCGGTACACGAGAGGACAAACAAAAAGTACACTAATAAGATGCCCAATTAAACTCAGACAAGAGCTACTGCATTGCTCACGGTTTGGGGTACCCATACCCTCGCGAGGAAATAAAACTTCGTTTCCTTAAAACAAACAGAACAATGCAGCGGAACAAAAGCTTGAAAAAAAAGAGATAATAAATAAGCAAATAAGAGCTATGCTTGTGTCTACGCCAATTGAGACTTGCTAGGGTTTTGGGGGGACACTCATGAGAAAAAGACTTACTTGTTCCACCCAAACGTTGGTTGTCATAATTTGGTTCTTCAGGTTCTGCAAAAGACAAACAAGAAAGGACGAGAATAGCATCTTGTGAGAAATTTCGAACTGAAGTATGCCTCTGCCAATGAGCGACATGTCCTTCTGTGTGGTATAACTTCTACGGAAAATAATCGTTACGACCATTGACTTAAGGCATTAACCAGAAAACAAATTAGACATTCGGAATAGGGAAGTTCTACTCGTTTTTAAATTTAATTTTGTTCTTTGCTCAGCGAGCTACCAAGATTGACGTCATAGAAGTTTCAGTGTTTACGAGTAAAGGCGAAACAAAAAAGATTTGGTGACTTACCACGTCAATTAGCTGAGAAAGTTTGAGTCCAAGTTTGACGGTGAGACGGTCAGAATTGTTGCCCACTGGGCGTATAAGTCGATTGTACTCGCTGAGCAAATCTTCATAAAGTCTTTTGGCGTCTTGGTCGGCCGCACAAGGCTGCAAGGCCACATTCAGCAAGAGCGCCACAATGAGCAAAAGCCAGGTGCTAACTGACACCACCGAAACTGGCATCGACACTGCCGTGTTAGCAGAACCGGGCCCAGAAGTGTCGCCGGTTGAGGAATGACAGCCGGTACCATTGCTGTCCTCAATACTGTTGGCCACGGGGGAGAAAGACTGTGACAGCCAGGAAACCGGGGCAAGAGGATCGGAGAAATGGGCCATAACGTCGGTATTGTTGTTGCTGTACGATGCAGATGACGTGGTGGACGACGGCGAAGAAGAACGGGGACGCGTGGCTCCAAGCATTTCAATAAGCCCGATGATCCAATTGCAATCGCAATGGCAATCCAATTTCGCACTCGCCTTTTCATGGCCCAAAGCAAAGGAACCTAGAGCCTCCAAAAAGACAAGGGAAATTACTTGCTTGAACTACCACGTTTTATCAATCGTTTCAAGGAAAACACGAAAAGTCGAAAGCGTTGGACCAGATGAAGGAACCGGTTCGGTTCAAGAAGAAAGAACCAAAAAAAGATACCTAATGTTGGCTGGGTATCTGAAAAAGCTTATGCATCACGCACGCGTGTATCAAGCCTGCTACTGGTGCATAGACATCAAAGTGGATCTTTTCAAACGAGAAGGTGTACTGAATATCCGTGTCGACGTCCTTGATCTTTCCCAACGTTTCGAACCAGAGGGCTTGCGAGGGTTGCAGGGTGAAGGGGGGAGGAAAGGAATATCTAACAGGAAAAAGAATCGTTGGGTGGATACAGCTTCCGTAGTGAGAAAAATCTTGAGCCTCGGTATTTTTTCCTCTGTCCCGGAGATCACGGAAGCGTAGCCTTTTGGCAGGAGGGTAAAAGAGTACCCCGAATTGAATGTCGGCAAAAAAGGGGAGTTTTAGGCTTGCTTGCCAGGCTGACAGTCATTGGTGGCGAACGCTTCTGCCGCTATTGTGGTAACAGTTGGAATGGTCGAGTCGTGTCTTCCCGCTTGGATTTTCTCTTTGCTTTTTTGTTCTTTGCAGAGGAAAAAACGCGACAAGAATGGGAGAAGCAAGCAGAAAAACAACAAGCCAAAATGAGTCTAAAGCTATAGCGCGAAGAAATGGAGTTGTCTGTTACAGACGTAAAACTCTTTGAGCACAAAATGTTTCCATTTGCTCGTCCGCCTTTTCTTTCTTTCGCCAAGTGTGTTCTGAGCAGTAACATTCACAAAGGTCGTGGTGAGTTTTTTTTTTTTTTTTTTTTTTTTTTTTT
>JAGJRP010001695.1:0-12326 GCA_022832235.1 Lepidurus couesii
CATTATTCCTTATGGAGAAAAGCCCTGAAAAAGCTTTCCTGGCTCGAAAAGAGACCACGCCCCCTTTTTGGCCAATCCACCAATAGGGTTCGTCTTTTTTGTGGAGGCCACACCCCTTTTAGGGGATTTTTTGAAAAATCTCGCAAAAATTTCCCAAATTTTAGCTTTTTTCACATTTGTAAGAACCCTTTACATTTCTTACACTTAGAATGACAGGTGAGTCATAATTATTTTCAAGGGCTTTCGTTTATTTCTGAGCAGCAAATACTGTCTTCTCTCACAACGTAAGTAACACAGCAGCAACTTTAATATAATAAGGCTAGGATATAACGCACATCTTACTCCGACTATGCTTTCCATGTAAAGCATCTAAAGCTGGATGTTGGGGATTCAAGCTCAGCGAGCGAAGCTTCCGAGATCCCGCGCCAAAAAAGCGCGTCACTCCAACTCGATCTTCATGAGGCGATGCGGGAGCGGAATGCCGTTGCCTCAAAGCCGCTTTGGACACACTTAAGTGATTAGCGGTTGTTCTCCGAGTTCCTTGCTTCTCTCTAACATGCTTAACTTTATAATTAACGAATACACTGAAGCTAGTCGCACCCCATAATTACCTTCTGATAAGACTTGTACTCCATCACAACCAAGGGCAACTTCTCCAACTCTTTCGCATCTGTAATAAAAACAAAATGTATCAGTATAAGCATTGATTTTTACAAAATCATCAAAAATCACTCTTTACACACTAGAAATAAGAATAATATTAATAATATTAGAAACATAGAAACAATTTTGTAAATACGAATGAAGAATTCCCAATATTTGATAAAATTCGCTCAAAATTAAAAAAAAATCCAAAGGATTCATTTACCCGTTATGGATTCTAAAGGTTTTTCAATAAAACTATGGTCAATCCACGTAAGTCCCATGTCTACCAACGAAGCCAGCTCTTCCCAACGTCGACGATTCTCTAAACAGGAATCGTACATGGGTTTTACCCACGGGAAGGATTCCGAAAGAGCTTTGTAGAGCGGCAGACAAATACTATCTATAAATCCCACTTGCATCTTGGGTAAATAATCCTGTTTGTCTCGATCCATCATCATCTAGGACCAATATTTACATGTAAAAAAAAAAGCAAAAAGAAAAGTTTTAAAATTACAATGGGTTGCTGATTCAGCCAAAGTTTTTCCATATCGCCTTGCTCAAAAAACTCTTCCGCGACCATTTTGGCAACTCTGTGTTGGATGGGCCAAGGTTTGGCGATAGCTGAGACATCGCAGGAAGTCATCATCATTCCGCAAAGCACTAAAAAGGAAAATTACATAAAAAGTAGACTTGATTTTGACATGTATTCTTCCGAATTTTTTTTGCTTGTTTTATTACATTCTTTGTGCTCGCCATCTTGCCAATCCCATTCTCCATTCTCCACCATCTCGATAAACTTGCTTTTCTTGCGAAAGTAGATGGCCAGATCGGTAGACAATATGAAATGTTCTATGTGACTCATGATCTTTTTATACTGCTCCGGCGACAAAGACTATAATACGTCAGCCAAAACCCAAGAAGTCAAAGAGAAGATATTCCCCCCAAAAAGAAAAAAAAATACAATAAGAAAAAGGAGGGAAAAGGGCCTTTTTCGGGCTAAAAAGCAATTGGTATTTTTTTATTATTTTTTTTTTTACTTGGAAGATGTTATTGGCATCGTCCGAGAGAATCCGAACGCATTGATCCAAGTGATGGTGCTCCAGGGTGGATGTCGAGTACAAAACTGCCAACGGAGACATGACTTTCGATTGAAAGGCATTGTTAGTACCACGATGGTCCAAATCGTGTGACAAACAAGCAACCAGCAAGCCCAGTACCTATAAAAATAATAAAAACAAAGTTAGAAAGAAAATAAACCATTGGCGACTATTGGTGTAAAAAAAAGCTCAAGTACAATTCAGACATAAATTACTTCCAAGTCGGACATAAATTGCTGCATTTTTCCTGTACGCAGTAAAGAGTACATGGTTTGTGCCACGTTGAGTGCATGGCGCCAATTATGGTACTTGACAGGTCGATAATTCTTCTTCACGCTCAACACCCATCGACACAATACCTTAAAAGTAATACAGAACCACTATTAGCAATACATTTAAAAAAATAGAATGCATGTTTAAAATGTAATCAACTTATGAAATACGGAGTCGATTTTTTTCTTATTTTATTAAATTTTTAATTAAAAATTTAATAAGTTTTCGAATGTTTATGACAAGGTGATGTGAGGCTCGCAACACAGCCACAGCGTTACTCCTGGCCTTAGTCTGGATTTCGAGTACCAAGGCAACAATGAATATAACCATAAGGGAATTGCACAATAATGAATATATAACCTGTTTGGTAGGTTTTTCTACCCGGGAACTATATACACGAAAACGGCTTGGTTTTTTTATGTCCCTCGGTAGATTTTATTTGGGGCGGACTTTTGAGTTTACGTACCGAGAAATCGGAAATAGGTGTAAAAAACGTACCTCATAAGGAATGCGAAAGAGACTCAGTAAATCGCATTCCAGGAACATCCGTACTGCAGATTTACAAGTATCGTCTTCCGTTAGTAGAAAGTCGTTGAAATCGTACCTTCAAAACCGAAAACAAACCCGGGTTTATAATAAAAACTTCGGTAGTACAAAGTATTGACACTTTTTAGACAAAAAGTAGTACTTGGAAAGCTGATAATACTCTTCGGAAGGAATCTCATCCAGTGACAGCCTCTCGACTTCCTCTTCAGCTGCTCTTCCATGGAATGATAAGCACTCGAGTGCGACTTTCTGTTTTGCCATAAGTTTACAAACTTCTTCATAAGTCTGCGTATTGTTGATACCCAAACCGAAGAACATTGCAAAGCCTTTGACAATATCTTGATCTTCTTGGTTAAACGGTTTTCCATTCAACTAGAAAAGTGAACTTACAAAAATTAGACTAATTACAACCAGATAAGTATCTTTGGCTAAATTTGTACTTGATCACAAAGACCTAAGATGCCCACCACTTTATTTTGTCCATTCCAAACAGGCAGTGCTAAAACGTGCTGAATAGTATCGCCATCGGCATTCCCGGTATTGCCTTTTAGCTTCTTCGCTTCTTGCCAACTCTTCAAAGATGGCGTCCGGACCACCTAATTGACATATAAGAGGCACACACGCTGATCAATTAAGGGCCTTTTTGGACTAAAGACACATAAAGGAGAGCAACTTTACTTCTTGGTTCTCTGCGACGTGCACAGCCAAATCATGCAATGCAAACGCGTTAATTGCATTACCGTTGAGTGTTTGGACTTCCGATTCGCCGTTCTTCATCACAAATACCTTATGAAAGATGGATGACCCCTTAAAAAAGCAAAAAAACAAACAAAAAAAAACTTAATGTTGTCAAGGATACGCCAAGGATGTGGAACTAGAGTCTTATTATAACTTAAAAAACTCACTGTGCTGAAAAAGTCATGTCCTTCCGCTTGCTGAATTACGAACAACGCCGTGGTACCACAGGGAATGAAACCATGGCACTGGATTATGATTCGATTGACTAAGACAGCCAATGTTGACTGCTCCTCGAAAATGGACTTGGCTAAATTCAACAAAGCCTACCAAAACAAATTAGCTCTTTTATTCCCATAGTAAATCAGTAAAGAGAGTAGCGATTTGCTACAATGTAAATTACTACAAATTGAATTCCGAGAGAATAAAACTGAGTATTATAAAGTAAAATGTGTACTTGATTGCGTTCATACTCTTGTCGGGCTACTCTATAAAGTTGGGCGTTCTGAATACCAATGCCAGCGAAGGTTAAGTACCTCTGGAATACCTAAACAGCAGATTTGACCCCAAAATTGGCAAAGATGGCTCGTTTTTGTACTTCCTGATCCCCGAGCGAGAACTCATGCTTCCCAATCTTGTTAACAATCTCTGCGACTCCTAGGACGGTGCCTTGTTGGTTACAAATGGGTAAACAAAGCAACGAGCTTGTGTGGTATCCTGTATGGCGATCCGAAAGGGAATTGAAGCGAGTATCCTAATTAAGTAGAAATGATTTCCATTCACTTAACGGTAAAAGAGGCAATAATAATAGAGAAGACATGTATCCTTCGAGGTGTATAAATACTTGATAAGCATCACGTATTCGGACGGGTTGTTTGGTTAACGCAACATGACCGGCAATCCCTACACCAAACGGAATTGGCATGGCTTCTTGGGCCGCTTTACGAGCCAAGTCGAGATCTTTCAACACGAAAATAAGAGTAAATGTAAACTCGGAAAGCTCAAGTGTTGGCGCTAATGAACCTAAAACATTCTTATAGCTCATCACTCTAAAAGAAAAAAAAGAACTTCCCCCTATTTAAGACTCGTAATCCAAACCCTTTATTGCTTCAATACTCGTAGTCAATACTTGAGTCCACCTTTATTAACCTCCCAAACTTCTAAACTTTCAAAAAATAGTTAAGGAGAATAACGTTTAAATAAATAATCTATGAATGTTTGAATAAATAACGAAATTACGTAATTTCGTTAAAATATAGTAAACAATATTCGAATTTTTGCACTTTGCATTGACTTACCGACTTCCGGGGTCACATCGAATAACTCGGGTACTAGACATTGCTGTTCTCCGCAAGTTTCGGCCAGAAATAGCGAGGCACGATCTGCACAAGTGAGTCGACTCACATTGACCAGTATTTTATGACAGAGCGTATCCAGTTCTAATTCGGTCGCAATATCCCGCACGAGTTCCATAAAAAGCGCCTCGTACTGGCGATCCATGATCAAGTTTCACGCTTTAACACCCCCCCGGGCCAAACGTCAAACAGAACCAGCGATTCCGCGGACCAAGTCACGACTGGAGCCTGTAAAGGGCTTGCTTCTTGCTTTTTAAGGCCTAGAGAAAAGCGTCGATGCTCCCAGCTTTTTCTAATCTTGTACAATGTGCGAGAGCAGGCCAGAAACAAGCCAATCAATACTCTGGCTTTCTCTGTCTCTTCCCATATACTGGCGGAGGGCAAAGTGTATAAGCAAACGAACTCTCTGCGACCAGCAAAACCCAAACATAATCCGGAATTGACCAAGTTTTGCTTGTCCGCCTCTCTTTGTGTGGCAACTGGCAACCACAGAAGGCTCTAAGACTCTTCTTAAGTGAAGATGGCAAGGGTTGTCATGGACACCACTTCCTCTACCCTAACACAACACTTTTAACACGCATACCGTTGCAAATCGCTCCTAAAGTGGTCGAAATTTGCTCCGATTTCGCGTGTCTGTGTCCCCAAATCAATCGAAATAATCTTATCAGGCTATGTATCCTCGCGATTACAAGTAATAAACCACAATATTTCTTCACTTAAGCGTCTCTTTCGCATGTACTAAGCCCGTTCTTGGTGACAGCAGAGTACACAATGTGACTCCCCAACCCGTAGTTATAAATAACACAGTTATTAGGAACGCTATGCCTTCGTAGATCCAACGCGGGGCGAAAATTTTCCATACCATCAAGTGACGCCTGAGGAAAACGGCCGCTAAACTAGCACACGTCAACTGCAAGAAATTTGGAAAAAATAAATTTAAAAAATGCAATCAATAACGAAAATGAATAGGAAAACAGTATTAAAATTACCCGTATGCCGTGGTACAAAAGGTAGTGTACAACCGCCCGGCCAACAGCCTGTATAGTTTCTTTGCGCGAAAGATTGTTTTTCCTTGCCTGCCAGAGAAAGGATAGGGGAAGAGCCAATGCACAAAAGATGTACGCAAAGAAAGTGCTAAATAGGACCATAACAACGGGGAAAAGGGAATTTGAATTGTTGCCATGGCGACGTCCAACGAACGCTACTTCCCACGGAATGGACGCAAAATTTGTGTGATGGCCAGTGGAAAAGAACCCATGGACTGCCAAAAGCGTTAATAAAGCACTCGGCAAGTTGACATTGAAATTCATTGTTGGGCTCGGCGAACAAACGCTCAGAACCAGCGCTCCAACAAGGGGGAGGGCGAGTATGGGCCAAGTGAGACCATCGCCTGCCAAAAGGAGTGCCATTAAGGTCGCCAAGGCCAGCAAATCGACATGACGCGACCAATGGGCTGTAAACATGACGGTGACGCAACAATGAATGACCCCGAGGGCCCAAAGCGCGTAAAAGAGCTGCGGGACCCAAACGAGGTTCATTGTTGACTGTTGTTGACTGCTGGACAGGAAGAATTCCAGCGTCCAGTGTAGCATTACGAGACTAATCAACGCTGCCAAGTACTTCCAGGTCGCTGTCAGTCGGCGGAGACAGGCGACGACAATAAGACAGAGTGCGCATGCGCAGGCGTAACGGACCCAGATCAACTCGCTGGCCTGTAACGCCGACAAGGTGCGATGGGCATTGTGGGGCACACAATTGGGTAACTGCTCTTCCCGGCAGCGGAAGTACGGGAGAGAAATGCGCGCGAAAAGACTAGCGAGGGTAATACGAGTCAGAACAGAAACGCTTCGACTCGCCCGAGGCGTTAAAGCGACCCAAAGCCAGAGTAGACTCTGCAGGAGATAATGAGCGACATAAGGCTCCTGTACCACTAAACTGTTGGAGAAAAAAGTGGCCGAACTAGCGACTAACAAGCACCAAATGACGGTCGTTAACGGGCGCTCGAGCGGCCACGCTCGACCAAGGGAAACAAGGGTTGGATTATCCGAACCAAGAACCTGAATCGTTCGGCGGAAGAATGCTAAGCCTACTAGGGTAACTAGTAATTGAATTCCCCAGTTAACGGGCCATAGATGGGTAGCTGACAAGGCTAAAAGAGTCCAAGAAATCGCCACAACGATGAGAAAGTGAATCGTAGGCGTCCTCAGAGGAGAAAGCCCGGAAAAGTGAGAAATAGCCAGGGAATTGCAGACGACAGCCAGGAACACGTGAGCGAGACCTAACGCGATGGAGAAGAGGTCGAAATGAACCCAAACTTGGGTACACATGTCTTTGGCTTCACGGAGGAAGTCCTCCATGAGAGTTATGAGCCTTTCGAATGATTCTGGCGTCGGATCCCGGGTCCAACGGTCGGAAATGGATTGGTACAAATGAACGACGGAATCATACTGCCGGACATCAAAGGGCTGTGCTTGCTGGGCATAAGCTTCCAAGTACCGCCAGACCTATCCCGGTGGGAAGACAAGAAAGTGTATTAACATCTGCTAAAGGTTGATGAAAACCAGGGAAAGAGAGAAATTACCTGCTGGACAGTGACGTAAAGCGCAGTGGATTGACGAAAGCCGGGTTCTGGCGAGCGGAGAAGTTGGAGAATAGGTTGGCCCAGATTGGAGTAGGGAATGGGAATGCCGAGCAAGAGGGCCAGGGTTGGAACCAAATCAATCTGCGAGACGGATGATCGTGTCGGAAGCAATGCACTGGAAAAGGGGACAGGACTGTAGACAAACAGAGCTGCAGAAATCTCATCAAGACTATCGCCACCGTGATCGCCTAAGAAACAAGATTGGTGACGTCATTATCAGTTATTTTCATTAGGAATTCATTGGTGAAAGTAATTTCATTAGGACATTCGTTTAAACAAGTTTTATTTAATCAAAATTAATTCGTTATATTAAGTGGATATAAAATTAATGAAAAAAGTCAGTTTAATAAGTTAAATTAATTAAATTAATTAAAATGTATCTAAAAATAAAATTAAGAAAATAAAGAAAGTAATAATTAACGCAAAATACGTAATAATACAAAGTAAAGCAAGTGAATTTAAAAGAAGAAAGCTGTTTTACAAGTTTTTGACTTAATTAAGTATCCTAAAATAAATAAAATAATTAATTAAAGAAGAATAGTTTCAAACTAACCAGTTTCGGTCATCCCATGGTCTCCCATTACTAATAACAGGGTGTCATTGTCCATGTTCCCTATCACGAATCTAGCAAAACATTAAAAGGCGTTAAACTCCAAGTTTATAGGTACAGATGAAAGGTTGGATTACATTACTTGATGAGATTATCCATTTCTATGAGTTTTCGACGCATTTCAGGGTGGTTCGGACCGTAACGATGTCCGCAATGATCCACTCCCAAACAATGTGCGATTAAAACCTTCCAATCTTTGGCAAACAACTCGTGTTGTAGATTGTCTCTCACTCCATTGTCTACAGTATCCAAATCCCATACATCAAATGAAGAATAAGGATAAGATCGCTTGAATCTAGAAGAGAGTCAGAAATTTGGTAATTAAATGGTACGCAAAAATAAGTAAGATGGGAATAAAATTAGGAGAAACGTACTGATAAGGGAATAAAGAGAGCCAGGTATCATCGCCCATAAAGATGACTGACTTATTATGACGAGCCATCTGAGAAATCCAATTATCTTCGGCTAATGATTCCCCTCCGAAATTGGAACTAGCGTCAATGAAGGTTGGGAGGCTGCCAGTCGCAAGGGCTTTTAATCTCTGGAGGGTGGTTGTAGGAGGATCAGCGAGAAACTGGTTTAAAATAGTAAAGAGTATGAATTTATTTGAAACTAAATAAAATTAAAAATAATAACATAATATGAAATTACCTTGAAAAGATGAGCTTGAGAAGACCCGGCATTTAAGAGATCCTTAGCGAAGAGCATATTGTTGATATAATATGGCACTTCATCCGAATTGTTAGGTTTAGGAACTAAAAAATCATGACGCAAGGCATCAATAACAAGTATAATGATTTTCTCATAACTGGGAGGGAAAACGCAAGGAATAATTCCAGAACAGTTGGAGATAGTGTGCAGTTCATGTTTAGTTAATAGAAACCCTTTGTAAAAGTAGAATAATCCCGCGAAATACAGGTAAACGAGCCATAAAAACAAAGCGCACGTTTTCCCTCTCATGTCATGTGCTCACTGCTGCTTTTGTCTTTTAGGCATGGTCTTAGGTTATGAAGTTCAACGCCATCTAGTAGGATTAATTTCCGCGCGGTTTATTTGAATTTGAGGTCTACAGCAGGGTACTTGGAAATTCAAAAAGCAGTCAGAAGTCCCAATTTTGGCTTGGATTCGCGAAGTAGACAGTCTGGAAAACTTACACATAGCAATCTACTTTGAGAACTTGTATTTCTTTCAGAGTTAAACCTTTCTATAACTTTAAATTGGATAATTTTCCACGGTTTATTTGAAAAATAGTTCGAAAAACGCCTGACACCGAAAAATACAAGTAAATTTGTTAAGTTATGAAACCATCACCGGCACAAATATATTCAAATTTTTATCAGATGTAAATAACCAACACCACGATACAAAATCCAAAATGGAAAAAGTAACAAATAAACTCTAGAAAAACGCAGATCAATGCTGAGCGCAAATGGCACTAAGAATCAATACAAAAAAATCAGATCTTTCCTCTTCCGGTACTAGACTAATGTCCAGTCAATCTCAAGACTTATCACAACGTAAACACCTAAATCAAAATTTCTAAACTTGAGCAAAAAACTATTGGTTATAAACTGGCAAGTAAAAGGTTAATATGGAATATTTAAGCAAATAAGCCGTGAGTTTATTTCACATAGGACTCGATCACATCTCGAATAATGCCAATGCACGTTTGCAACTCCTGTTCGGAGATGACTAAAGGAGGAGCAAAGCGTATAATATCGCCATGTGTTGGCTTGGCCAGCAAGCCATGGTTCCGCAAACGCAAACAAACCTCCCATGCATCAAATTCTGCAAAGGAAATAATTTCCATAAATTCGAAAAAACACGTAAAAACACAAAAAAGGATACAACAAAGGTCAAGAAGAAAAAAATATACCTGGTTTGATTACAATCGCATTCAAAAGACCCTTGCCTCGAGCCAATTTGACCACTTTGGGGTTCAGCTCCCCAAGTTCCCCTCTGAGAATCTTTCCCAACCGTTGGGCATTTTCAGCCAATTTTTCGTCTTCCAACACTTGCAGAGCTGCCATAGCAACTTTGCACGCTAACGGATTTCCTCCATAAGTAGATCCATGCTCTCCAGGCTTAATACACAGCATCACGTGATCATTAGCGAAGACGGCTGACACCTTAATGCGAACAGAAACAGAAAGTTTAGCAAATTTTTGTCTAGAAAAACAAACGAATCGTGAGAACTTTACCGGCAAAACTCCGCCCGACATCGCTTTTCCCAAGACCAAAATATCCGGTTTGACATCTTCATGATCTACTGCTAAACGCTTTCCAGTTCTCCCCAAACCCGTTTGCACTTCGTCGGCAATCCAGAGCACCCTTTGCTTGGTACACAGCGCACGAACTTTACGCAAATAACCTTCTTTGGGGACAACCACGCCAGCTTCGCCTTGGATTGGCTCCATCATAAAGGCGCACACATTGGGGTGTTGCAACGCTCTTACCAGAGCGGGGATATCGTCGTACGGGATAATCTCGAAGCCGGGCATGTACGGCCCAAAACCCCCATAAGACGATGAATCGGTTGAACTCGAAATAGCGGCCAAGGTCCGGCCCCAAAAGTTGCCTTCTACAAACACGATCTTGGCTTGATTGTCCGGAATCCCTTTGTGCATGTAACCCCATTTCCTGGCTAATTTGCAAGCTGTTTCGCCACCTTCCACGCCTTAAAAAATAGAAAAAACTACATGGCTAATTTAACTTAATTCATAAAAAATAGGAAACATTTCATTGAAAGAAGTTAGTTCGAGTTAACTTAATACAGAGAAATGACAGCTTTATACCTGTGTTCATTGGGAGCATTTTGTCATAGCCAAAGAGTTTGGTTGCATATTCTTCAAACTCCCCCAAACATTCTGCGTAAAAAGCCCGGGAAGTCAAGGTCAGGATGTCCGCTTGTTCTTTGAGCGCTTGGATGATGCGCGGATGACAATGACCTTGGTTCACGGCGGAGTATGCGCTCAGGAAATCAAAATACTCGCGTCCTTCCACATCCCAAACTTTGGCACCTAGAAAAAGAAATCAATATTACAGAAGAGTTACGTTATGCATGAATTAAAAAGGATTAACATTTATACATAAATACTGTATATTTATAACAAATAAACAATAATATACATATTAATAATATATATATTAATATACATATTTAATATACATATTTTCATATATATTTTTATATATAATAATAATATACATATTTTCATTTATCATATTAGATTATTATTTTTTAAAATTGAGAAGTATTATTTTTCGTCACCTTTACCCCTGCATAAGGCAACAGGGAGTGGATGGTAATTATGCGCTCCGTATCTTAACTCTCGCTCGAAGACAGCGATAGATTTGGGTCCCAAACCAGCAAACTCTGTATTATGCAAAGGCTCCGCCACAGCTGGTGCTTTTTGCGTCGATCTGCTTCGCATCGAGATCAAATTCCATTGTTTGGTCGCCAAACACGGAATTAATAAACGCGATGCGGAAATGTTCATTGTTGTAAACTTGGTTGAAAAGCTTTATAACGCAAAAACGACAAAGGCCGTAAATCGGCGAAAGGTTTTACGAACGTAGAAAGATAGCTGGCCAGTATTTTTGTAGCACTCACCACGTCAGAGACACACGATAGAATTAAAGCGATGTTTAGGAGGGTTTGTTGACGTAGGGTTGTAAATATCTAGAGCGACTACTGATCGAATCGTTATTTCCGGAATGAATTTCGATAATCTTGCCAAAAAGCGAGGGAATTCAAATGCTGATATTTCAATATTGGCAATATTGGCCCTTCTTCTACAAGATAAGCTGTGAGACTGGCAAGAAAAGGGGTCTGGTGTTGTTTATTTATTCACAATCACATTTTATGTATCTCTGAAGTGTAATTTAAAAGGGAGGGAAATTGCGCAGTCGGAGCACGAGTGGGAAAACAACAACGAGATAAACAAGCTTGTTTACTTGTTTACACTCAATGTTATGCGAACTGACTTACGAAGATCAAAGCTATAAAGGTCTCAAGTCTGAACTGAAGGTCTTGCACGAGCACACTGGTTTTTTGGGCCTCTTCCAAGTTTCCCTTCCTGGTCGATGGATTTGGTCAAGGCACCAAGGTAGCCTCAATATCGGCAACAAAAGAACCGATGGTTCCTTTCTCGCTCCGGTATATCTGTTGCCGTAGCAAAAGAGAAAAGGTTTCTAGGTTCGTCAAATAAGGGTACCATAAAAGATCTGGTGATAAACAACCGGTAGTTTGAACCGTAGACATAGTAAAGAGTACAGCGGTGTATATGTATATATAGAGGGAACTTGGCTGCTTAAAGGACCGTGACCAAGAAAAGAATGGAAAAGAAGGGAATTGTCGAGTGGAACCGATTAAGGAAGTTGAACCTATAGCTGATTGGCTGTTGAGACCATCAGAGGTGCGC
>JAGJRP010001696.1:0-12358 GCA_022832235.1 Lepidurus couesii
ATAGCCCCCTATCGGGAGCTACCTAGAAGCTCGTAGCAAAACCGTCTCCCGAAACGCGACAATTAGTAGCAGCTCATCCTGCGTTAACTGATAAGTGTCGAAAATGAATCGGGTCGAGTTAAATGAAGAAGCCAAACTTTACAAAAATGCCAGAGAAAGGGAAAAGTACGTTCGTTTTACTTTCACGCTTCAAAATTTGTTATTGTTTACCCTTCGCTATGTTTCCAGGTGTGATAATATGGCCGATTTATACGCTGTAATCAACACTATGCAATGTTTGGAGAAAGCCTACATTAAAGACAGTGTCACGCCCAAGGAATACACAGCAGCATGTTCGAAACTCCTTGTGCAATACAAGGCTGCATTCCGACAAGTCCAAGGGGAGGAATTTCCCGACTTGGAAACGTTTATCAAGCGTTTCAAGGTACTTGTTATTCTCCCATTCGGAGTAGAAATATTAGTTTCTGACACGTTTGCTTGCAGTTAGATTGCCCGGCTGCCATGGAAAGGATCAGGGAAGACCGACCAATCACGATAAAGGATGACCAAGGCAATACCAGCAAATGCATTGCAGATATTGTTTCTGTGAGTTGTATAACTACTGTCGCCAAAACGGTTCTAAGACTGACGTTTTCGTTTTTCTTTAGCTCTTTATTACCACCATGGATAAGCTCCGCCTTGACATACGTGCCATGGATGAGCTTCAGCCTGACCTTCGTGACTTGGCAGATTCCATGGGTCGCTTGAGCATCTTGCCAGCTGACTTTGAAGGCAAGGAGAAGGTGTCCAACTGGCTACGGACGATGGTCGCTATGCAAGCTTCGGACGAGCTTAGCGAGACGCAAGTTCGTCAGTTGATTTTTGACTTGGAGACGGCATATAACGCCTTCAACAAAATCCTGCACCAAGCTATCTAATCGTGTTTCTTGTATATACGGTCTCTTGTATCTAATAAACAAATCTATTACCA
This sequence comes from Lepidurus couesii, assembly GCA_022832235.1. Classification (NCBI taxonomy): domain Eukaryota; kingdom Metazoa; phylum Arthropoda; class Branchiopoda; order Notostraca; family Triopsidae; genus Lepidurus; species Lepidurus couesii. The sequence continues at coordinate 971 of JAGJRP010001696.1, forward strand.
ACAAGGCTCTCGGTCTGTCGGCTCTCTGCCGACAGACCGTTTTTTTTCCGGACGGATATTTTCCTTACGTTTTTTTCGTACAGAAAGATACAGAAACCGGATTACCCCTAAGCAATCAAGGAATCCGGTTTCGGTATCTTTCTGTACGAAAAAAACGTAAGGAAAATATCCGTCCGGAAAAAAAAAGGTCTGTCGGGGAGAGCCTTAAAAGTCAGGACGATATATTAAGCTGTTGTCACAGCTAAAAAATATGTCTGGCTGCAATGAATAGCCGAGATTCAACAAAATCTCTGCTTAACTCTGAAAATGTAAAGCGTATGTTCCGCGATTCGTGGTAGCAATGGAACACGGATGTTCGAGCAATAAGAATGCGAACTGTAACAGGCTCCCGTATACCTTAGCTTATTGATAGGAACAATTCACAGATGGCACTGGTAGTTTTTTGTTGTTTTGCGAAAGACTTGCGTAAGAAAGTAAGAAAATAAATAGACAGCTAATTGCCGGTAAAGTTTCCACGTTTGTGTTGCTTCTGAAAAGTACGATTTGTTACCACAGTTTGCTGTAGCAGCACAATGTACTGTACCAAATCAAGTCGTCAGACTTTCGGAACAAGGTTTCTCGAAAACGGCTTGTCAGATTTGAAAACTATCTAATGCAAAAATTTTCTTTTGTTAACAGCTGGTGCACAACCGAAAAACAGATTTTTAGGTCACGTATTTCTCATAGTTGCAAACTTCATTTGCATATTGCTAATTAACTACTGTCTACTCATTGGAAAAATTCGGGCTTTGGTTGTGCACTACCTGTGAGCAAACTCAAGAGCCTCGTAAAAGAATTTTTTCATGAAATGCTCTGGTTTTCTCAAAAAAGTGGTCCGAAATTCCCCATGCTAAGCGCCTATACCGAGCTAAGGTATACGGGAGCCTTAAAAGTAACGAAAAAAGAACGGAAGTTTCTAAATGAAAGCGGACAGAGCTTCCTGCTTTGTTCAAGGTCAACAACTAGCTACCACAACAACAAGATGATTTTAGGTTGCGTAAAAAGTATCCTTGTTAGTCCTCCAGCCTCTTTCCACCGCACCTAGCACCATTGTTTCCTCCCTACCGGCCGCCCTATCCCTACTTGAGTTGACTTGCCCATTACCAGCTCCCGGGAGTCCTCCCGTGTTGCAAGCGAACGGTATAAAGTAATATTCAATAATACCTATACATATGAGTACTATCCTACCTTCTCCAAACTACCGAGCCTTCCGAAGGTGCTAAATCAGTCTCTGTCTCTCGTATGGGTATCGCTTAGTTCTTCGTTGGGGTAGGCTCCCGGAGCGTAGGCTGACAGCTATATTTATTAGGCTATGTGTTATTTGGGTTCTTAGGTATAGCGTAAGGCTGTTCAGGACTAGGCATAAGGAGACCCACGAGATATTCTAATCTCGGCACGAGGGTATCCTTGTCTTGTCCTATTAAGTTAGTTACATCTTAGTAATCAATTAACACTGCATATAGGTACCCTTGATTAGTAATAGTTCAATTAACTCTTCCTATAATATTGTCATAAGATTTTAAATTATCCATGTTCTAAATTCTGCTCCTTACAGCATCCTTTAAGCCGGAATAGTGGTGATTATGTTAATGTATCTGAGCCTGTTATAATAATCGACCCAGATGCATTGGCATTTCGCTTCTGGGAATATTGTGGGAAAAAAATCACGTAAGACAACTGCTTGCATGTTTTTCTAGTCAAGTGGTCAAGCCAGTTTGCACTACGTCTCCGACAAACAATGCTGCGGGGCTGAAGAAATCTGGGCAGCGAATCTCACCGACCAATGGCGCAGTAAGCAACAACTCCAGCCCATTCTCTCCGCGAATAGGATGGTACCTTAACCTCCTAAAAATTGCCCATCCCTAAAAAGGCATCTTAGATTCAACGCCAACAAGTACAGGTGCACGTGGACAATCGACTCCGCAATAAAACAAGTCACATTTCGGTCAGCGAATTCGTCCAAAGCAATTCAAAAAATTCCGTAGTTCTACTCGAGCCAATCTCTGTACAACAGAGCTGTTCCACAGGCAGAAATATATATATGTTCTTAAAATAGTAATATTTTCTTAGTGATAGTAATTATTGTGCAGACCGTGTAACTCTTTAAGTGCTAGTGAAAACATGAAGTCCAGAAATGGTTGGCAAGTCAAGACGTCCAATTTCGCGAGAAACACGTTTAACCCCATTCGATCCATCATAGAGACCATGGATTTGCGTCCAAACCCCGAGAAACCAATGATTGCTCTGTCCATAGGTAAAACGTTGCGTAAAAACTGCCCTCGTCAACTACTTAATTAAGCCACAAGGGTACAGTGCTTGGTGGAATCTAGAAATCCTCGAAGAACGAATCATTTACGTTTGTTGCATCATGTCTTTTTCCTTATACCATAACTGTTTCAAGGAATGTTAAGTTAATCCTCTCCCTAGAAGGTTAGAACCTGGCACAAACAAGGTAGTAGAAGTTTCAATACGAGCTTTTGGTCGAAAAGTCCTATCGAAGGTGAAAATCTGGATATAGAAATGTAGGCTAAGTGCTGGTTTCGACCTGTTCGCACCGCAGTTACAATCAGTTCTGGAAATCGTGACAAAGACAAAGAGACAATTCTGCTAGGCCTGGTTAGGCCTTCGAGATGCGAAAAGGTGGCGTCTTGGCTGAAAATACGTAGAAACAAGCCAGCCTCATTTGCTATTCAGAAAGTTCCTACAGCCCAACTATGAAATTTAGCCAGAGGAGGAATAGCCTTGCAGGCAATCAAGTGATTGTTCCAGACTATACTCGTGTTGATGTGGCTTCGAATATCCACGGTAAACATATTCTGGGTAGCCCGTTTTCCTTTTCGTTGCCCCACGTCGCATTGTTCTCTTCCCAGGAAGACAACTGATGGCGTTCCACTTCAAAATTCGTAGAATGTTCATCAGATAGAGTCAAGCCTACCCAATTAGGCCGCAGCACGGCCATATGTAAAAGGAGATACTGATATTCTTGTTGCGATTTAATTCAGCATTGTTTCTATGTCAAAGTTTGTAGGACTTTCATCAAGTAATCAAGCCTACCACATTAGGCCGCAGGAACATACATAAATGAATATATCGATTTCTTGCAGCGATTTACTTCAACATTGTAACTAGTTAGCTTACGTTTTTTTCCCCCAAAAATTTGCCGATTAGGAGATCCAACAGTGTTTGGGAATCTCAAACCGGTAGCGGAGATTACCGAAGCTGTGGTAGAAAGTGTTCGCTCCATGAAGTACAACGGATACGCCCCGAGTACAGGTACGCAGCATCATAAGCAAATTTCTTCCACTTTTCTACTGGTGACAGGGTACTTGTTTTTCGCCAAAAGCGGTCTTGAAAACACTATCAAATAACCACGCTATCACACTATCGAATAACCAACTATCAAATCAAATAAAATAAAATAGTTGATATATAAAAATATATCAACTACAAAATCAAGCTATCAAATAACCAACTGTACATCACATTGAGCAATCATAAACTATTAGGTTATGAGGACGCACGGAATGCCGTAGCCAAGTACGTTTCTGTTCCTGGGGCGGAGGTACAAGCCAAGGTTAGTTGAATGGTTATTAATACTAAGGAAGAATGCTTCCACGCTAACTTTTTAGCATGTTTTAACCTGGTGATATGCAAAAAATATAAAAAAAAGAGAATTTGTAAATGTCAAAAGCATGACGACGTACATTACTGTATACTTTATGTGGGAATGTAGGACGTAGTGTTATGCAGTGGTTGCTCCTGTGCTTTGGATTTGTGCATTAGCGTATTGGCCAACCCAGGGCAAAATATTCTTATTCCCAGACCCGGTTTTTCTTTATACCGAACACTGGCCGAAGGCTTAGGCATCCAGACCAAACCATACAACCTACAGGTATTCTTTTTATTATTTGCCTGAATCCATAGTTTGCACTTGTTGCGAAGCTTTTGTTGAAACAAAACAAGAACTATCGCCACACAGAATTATAATATTGTTTGGCCACAGTATAGCGTAAGAAAACTCATACGTTATGGAATTTTGTATTCAGCCCGATCGAAATTGGGAAGTGGACTTAGTGGACTTGGAATCCCAGATCGACGCCAATACGGTCGGCATTGTGATCAATAATCCGTCTAATCCTTGCGGCTCCGTTTTCTCCAAAAAACATCTGGAACAAATTCTGGAAGTGGCGGCTCGACATTACCTTCCCATTATCGCTGACGAAATCTACGACTACTTCGTAAGTACGGTTCTACGATACGATGCAAATCTACAACTATTTCGTAAATTTTACAACTTCTTAACGATAAATACACTAGCCAGTTGCGTTCTCTCTCTGGTCACTTTCTGGTGTTAACTTTCTCTCTTAACCTAAAGCTTCAAAACATGAATATTTGGTACATGTACGTGTGAAACTCGCATAATAATGAGTCTATCAATCGCGGGTACTTTTGCGTTCTTTCAGGTATTCCAAGGCAACGAATTTCACCCTATCGCTTCTTTAACGTCGACTGTCCCGATACTTAGCTGCGGAGGGTTAACAAAAAGGTATATATTTCGCCTGCAAAACGGCTCTTTGGTTATTTCTTGGGTAAATTTATCATAACAGTCTACTCTTCCTGCTTGCAACAGGTATCTGATTCCAGGCTGGAGAATGGGCTGGATAGTCATCCACGACAGGAACGACGTGTTCACCCCTGAAGTAAACACAAAATTAACCGCCAATTAAGTAGTATAGTCGACCTTGGGGTCTTAAATGCGTAGTATTATTCTTACAACACAGGTACGAAAAGGTTTGCAAAATTTAAGTCAAAGGATCATTGGAAGCTCGACCATAATTCAAGGCGCCTTATCAGCAATTCTAACCAAAACCCCGAGCCATTTCTTTGAAGACACTTTAAAAGTTGTTGAGGTAAAATTAGTTTTCTACACAAAAGCCACTGTGAACCTCACTTTGCTGTATTTTTATAGAGAAACGCTAAAACTGCGTACGATCAACTAGTACGCATTCCTGGTTTGCAGCCGGTCATGCCATCTGGCGCCATGTACATGATGGTAAGTATAGCTAAGACTTGGGGGCTGTTCAGATTTTAATTTACAAAATTCCTTATGTTTTAGGTTGGAATACAAATGGAAAGATTTCCAGACTTCTCGACCGACTTGGAATTCGTTGAGAACTTGGTCACTGAGCAATCAGTGTTCTGTCTACCAGGCAAAGTAATCGCCTGAAATCTCCTCACAATTGTACTTTTATTTACTAATTATATTGCATTTCATAGTGCTTTGATTATCCCGACTACGTCCGTTTGGTACTGACGGTACCAGAAGAGCAAGTAACGGAAGCTTGTAATCGTATTGCCCAGTTCTGCTCCGAACATTACTGCGTCCCCATGGATTGCGAAACGGAAGATTCAGTTTCCCCTCCGCCAACCATGTTAACCCTGACCAACGGTCATTACTGCGATTTTGCTCCGGCAATTATGGCCCCCATTCCGGTTAAAGTGGCGGATCCCACCCGAGAAACTATACAACCCATTGGATAACATCTACTAACTGCGACTTGTCAGTACTCTCATAGTACACTTACTTAGGTTTTCTTGTAAAGTCGCGGTTCGCAGGACGGTTTTGACGCTAACTGAACCGTCCTTTGAAACAGCGAACTTGACGAACAATCCAAAAATTACTGCAGAACGTGCGACTTGCACATCATAATCTTAGGCCCAAACTCCAGTGATACAGGTTGTGGACGCGCATTTTCTTATGAAATGGAATACACATATTACCCGGTCTGGTACAGTGTATTGCAGGAGAATACCCCCCAAAAAATCTCCTGTTTACATTTTTTTTTTCGTTTCAAAATTGACACGCCATTCTCGCTAAGAAATTTCAAGGAAAGGACAATTGTCCTCGCACATAAACCCAACGAGAATACGAAGCGAGTTTCTATTTTTTGTCGCATTATTTTTTTTTCACAACGCCCAGCAGGTTAAGAATATTCGTCTCAAATATCTTTCGTTTTCGTCCCTCTGAAATATGCATTAAGCGTTATGAAGTTTCTTTTCATTGTCTAAACCCCAGACACGCCCACAAACTGGCTTTCCGCATAGCAAATAGCAAATTTTCACAACTGCAAGTTTGACTCATTACGATCGCCAATGGCCACCAAATACTAGTATACAGCTCAATGAAAAAACGATCGTTTTTTAAACACTCTGCGGTTTACAAGGGCGAAAAATAAATTCTGACTTTATCTGTTTTTGTTATAACCATTATGCTAAAAACTTTTTGGGAGAAAGAATCAATGGTTTTGACACCCACAACAAGAGATCATCCAACAGTTTCTTCCTTTTGACACCAGATGCCGTTCCAAACCTTCCCTTCTTAGCAAACCAAAACAACCTGAGCTTCTCCATGGACCAATCAACTATCAGGCTTGGTCGGCTTTATGCACTCCTCAATTGTTGTTTCCTTGCATTCCGGTCCCCGATGTCCCTGCGCCCCGCAATTGTAACAATAGAGCCTGCTGGACCCAGCAGGCGGTTCCAGCGAGGTCAAGAACGGCCCATGACCCGTCTCAGGTACTGAGAGTGGACGTGCCGTGGCCTGGTTGGGTGTGCCCGCTGCGTTACTCATGTCCGGATTCAATACAGGCGCACCCAAGTAATACGGCGAATAAACGTACGGCGCATTCCCCGGTGGCGGCGGCATACTGGGCGGCAAAATGTACTGAAACCCCGCCGGATAAGTCCCGTAAAACAACCCCGTGGCCTGTCCCGATCCCCCCGCCGGGGCTCCTCCCCCTTCTCCCGAGGTATCGCAGATAAAGCTGTACTGAGGGTAGGCGTACATGGTGGGATGCAACGGGGCTGGCATGAGCCCGTGACTCCGATTCGTACTCGAGTAATTTGAACTGGATATAGGCGTACTTTCCATGTACGACAACGGCAACATTGGCGTCATCTGCCCCGAGCCTTGTGAGGGTGGCGGCTGTTGTTGTTGTGGCCCGGCAGACGGAGGGGGTGGCATGAAGGGGGGGCTGGTCATGAACGCGAGATTGACGGGTGTGGCCCCGCCCCCCGAGGAAGTCGGCGTCGTACTGCTTTCGCTGGTGGCTAAGGATATGTTATGTGGATTGCTATACACGTAAGACGCCATCGAAAAGGGGATTCGCGTCACTGGATAGAGGTACGACTGCGGCGGTACCTCCCTGGACTCGGACGAGGCTCGACTAGCGTTTCCCGAGCTGGAACCGGAACTTGGGGTCGGCGGGTTGGCGAACCGCACGCTGCCGTTCAGGCACGGGGGACAGGGGTTGTTTAAGGCGGCTTTATACTTGCCTTTCGCTTCGTTACTCGAGTTCTGGCCCTGCTGTCCCTGTTGCTGCAATAAGGGGGCGCTGCCCACCGAGCGGAGGGATTTGGGGGCCGAAACCCGCAAGGCGCTACCACTGCCCGCTGATGCGTTATGTAACGGCAATATCCGAGGTCGTAATGAAGGGGCTAGGGGAAAAGGTTCGAAAAATCTTTGTCGGATGGCGGGATTGGGGTTAGGAGGAGCACAGGGTGTCATGGCAGTTCTCATACCAGTATTGGCAGTGGGCATTGGACCCGGGATCAGAGCCGGGTACGCCATGTTGGGGGGTTCGGCTGGGGGAGGGGGGAAAGGGGATCGAGAGCCCATGGGCGTTCCGACTGAGCTATTACAGCCGGGTAGACAGGTTAAGGCAGGCCCAGGACTGCCTATCCGAGATCCGGGAGGGCTGGGCGAGTCTATACTGGAAGTACTGCTGTTGGAACCCGAGCCTACACTCACGCTGGAATCACTCTTGGCACCGTAAGAGCCGCGATGTCGCACATACATGTTCGGGAGGCCATGCCTGGGCTTGCCGGAGATCGAACTGGGGGCCGATTCGTAAGTACTTGACGGGTCGTGGTGGCGTCGAGTGGAGTGATGATGAGGCCTGGGAGGGTTCGACACATACAACGGATTACTGGCCACCAGCGAGGCGGGATTCGCGTAATGCTTGTTCGGGTTCGGCAATGCGGAGGAAAGCGAGGGGTAACTTTCCCGTGAATTCCGTCGCAGTGGAGGCGGAACAGACACTTGAGGTAAACCGTTATATTCTATCTTCAGCTCGCTCGCCATTGGCTGTAAATATAAATTTTTATACATTAATTACTATAATAAAACCCTAAAAATCAATCTATTCCATTGATTAATGCTGTTTTTTAGTTTTTAGTATTTTTTTAAAACCATTTTTAATATTTTTTATGCATTTTAATATTTTTTACGCATTTTTAACATTTTAAAAAATATATTGTATGTTTTGATATATATGTGTAATAAAAATCAATCTATTCCATTNGTATGTTTTGATATGTTTTTGATATATATGTGTAATAAAATCAATCTATTCCATTGATTAATGCTGTTTTTTTAGTATTGTTTTTCAACCAATTTTTAATATTTTTTAAGCATTTTTAACATTAAAAATTTTTTTTTATGTTTTGATATGTTTTTGATATATATGTGTAATAAAAATCAATCTTTTCTATTGATTAATGCTGTTTTTTATTTTTTAGTATTTTTTAAAACCATTTTTTAATATTTATATGCATTTTTAATATTTTTTAAAAATATATTGTATGTTTTGATATGTTTTTGATATATATGTGCAGAGCTGCAACGAGCGCGCTCAAAAAAGAGCGCGCTCGCAATGTCGCGAGCTCCTTTTCAATTTTTTGGGAGCGCGAGCGCCGCTCGAAAGCACTGAGCGCGTGCGCTCGTATAGTAGCGCCATCTAGTAGCGAAAATTTAAAACATGTAACCAAAACAACTATGCGTCGCTTGGTCGTTTCCTCGTGTTAGCGTGCAAACGTGTTAACTGTGCAAGTAATAATTGCCTACCATTATTACTATTATTATTATTATAACATGACATTTATAAGTTTTGCTACACTAAGACGCAGATTCGCTTTATAGTAGTTTGCGCTTCCACTCACTAGATTGCAGTATTGAAAGAGCGCGAGCGCGCTCCTTTTTTAAATTGTGAGCGAAAGAGTGAGCGCGCTCGCAAAAAAAAGAGCGAGCTGCAGCTCTGTATATGTGTAGACCGTATACGTACTGGGATGTCGCTTGCACTAATACAGCCTGTGCTGGTATTGGCTGGAGAGCAAGTTCCACTTTTGGGGGACGCACACATGCCATTTGGTAAAATGATCGCGTTCCGCAAAAATTGTCGCAATTTGGGTATACAGGTGGGCGACAGTCCTAAAACGCGTAACTCCTCGTCTGTGAACGACTTGAGCTGTGGAGAAACACGAATATTTTGTTACAAATTTGGAATTCTTTGGGAAATATGAATAGACACACTTCGTTGGGCGAAAACTGCTGTAAACTGGGCCAAAATTTCCTCAAGTTTTCTTTACTGAGCTGTGGCTCATCAGATCCTTCGAAACGTTCTGTGACCAACCCCTGTGTTTTAGGGGAGTTGGGAGAAGACAAAGGACTTTGGAATGGAGATGTTGGTGATGACGTGATAGGTGATGGCAACGACGGGGGATGATTTAAAACATCGCCTATAGTAGAGCCTGGGCGCTGCAGATACCGAGTGGGTGACGTCGTATCACACGCTGAGTTGGACGAGTCTGGGGAGATTTCTGATAACATAAACATTTTTTTTTTAAATTTTATTTTTTATTATTATGGCAAAGTACCTGTGGAGATGTGGGAGTAAGGCTCCGAGTTCTTGGCTGGATCTTGAAAGATCTGAATAGGGCTGAGACGACTGATCCCATTCTAAATGAAGAAAGGTAAAAAGAATATTTGTTTATTGCAATTAGAGCTCAACTGTATAAAAACGTTTAAGATAGGTTAACGTACCAAGATAGGTATTGGTCCCTCCAAAGGCAACGCCACCGACTCCGATTTGGATCCCAAATTGCTTCTGCTGGGGTCCATAGCAAGACAGGGTTGTGACATTGCTTGCAGGGCCACTAGATTGGTACTCAGTTTTGTTTTCTCTTCAAAGTTAAAGGCAGGGTGATGCACAGCTAAAGTATAAAGCAAGAGTAACTGCTGAAGGCACTCATCCATGCCAGCTAGCTGTCGGGGCATTTCAGGGTTTGACGACGATAACTGGATTATAGGATACAGGTTCATATTTAAGACATATAAGGCAGATTCGGCTGCTGGGCTGACTAAATGGTCATATAAAGCTGCCGCGCTGCTTCGATTATTGGCATGGAGGAAGGCTGTGGACAACACCAGCTTTCTTCGAAAGGCAACATCCAGTAGACTCTCGTTGGCTCCTTTAAATGTAAAGGGGGGTGTGACGTTTGGCGAGGCTTGTTGGGTTAGGGAGGTGCTGCCCGACTCCTCACTCGTATTGCCCGTCCCTGCATCGTTGACGTCGAGTTCAACCTGCCGAAACTGGTGGTACTCGAAATCGGTCCGAGCATGTCCTTCAATGAACGTGGCCAGATACTTCATTTCAAATGGCAAACACAACTGCAGCAGACTGCATAACATGTCAATCCGTTGGTACCCAGAGAGTTTTCGAAACCAAAAGATCACTTCCTCCTTGCACACCATGCTTTCGTCCACAACGTTAAAAGATTGAACGGTAAACACGTACAAGTGACCCAGGGTTACTGCTTTTTCCTTTTTTTTTTTGCCTTCACAACTTCATCCCCTTTTTCCCTACAGGCATAACGCCACGGGATGGGCAGATGGAAGATGAAACCAGCGCGAGCCAAATCCCAACAATTCTTGAGTGCAAGGAACGAAACCTACCACTTGCACGGCTGATGATCTGTCGTCATTAAAAAGTAAAATTGTGTCCAATATGCACACAGTTTCGGAAAACGCTGTACAGAGTAGACGCACATCACAAAGTCGAAATAAATAACAACTATCCATGCTCTTCCGCCGCAGGTCGCGGACGTGCAGCGTTGCCAAGGCAAACTTATAAATATTTCATAGAATGGTGCTATTAAATGGTCAAAAAATAAACTGGATAAAAAGCAGAGAACTTGTTTTATTGCGAACATATACAACCTTCATTTAATATTCTGCTCTTTTTTAGTTATATGACTTTTTGGGCTTTCTTGCGTTCTAATCTTCTAATCCGAGAATCAAACTCGATTGTATTGGTATCGTTGCTGTTGTTTGCGATTAATAATACCAAAAGTAGTGCAGACAAGACACAAGAGGTTAAAAGACGCCTATTCGGAGGAAATTTGCCGCATTATTCCCCAACATGCGGTGCCACCTCCTGGTAAAGAAAGCGAATATGAAGCTTAGAATTTGCAGGAGCATTAGGATTAGGGTACGTTTCTTGACGCATTTTC
>JAGJRP010000166.1:0-71654 GCA_022832235.1 Lepidurus couesii
CCGTGTCCGAATAATGCAGAACGATTAGAACCAGTTCCCTTTATTATCGAATGGACGCCAGATTTATTGCCAACCAGTGGCACAGGAGAAATGCGAATTATTTTCGAATATGGGCATCAACGGAACGGAGTGTTGGACACCCATAAAATGAACTTGTTGTCAATGTGAAGCACCTTACTCTAATAATTTTACCAGTTTTTTTGGTACAAATAAAATTGTATAATTCCAATTTTTATAATTTTTTATTTAATTTGTAAACTTATTTATTAATTTTAAACTGAATTTTGTTTTCCTTTTAAGATAATTATTTATTCAATTTCGAAGAATTTTCTTTGACTTGACTTTGCATAGGTGGCAGCACTGCGGTTTGGATCAGAAAGAAACAACCCGCGGATAAAACCGCGAGTAAAACGAAAACGGGAACGAACCCCAAGCTGTCAATTAAAGGTCCTATCAACGCTGAAAAGAGCAATTTACCCAAAACTTCCAAAGTAGCTAATGTGGTATAATGAGTGCCTTGCGCAGAGGGAACTACGCTCTTGGAGCAGCACATCATCCACGTGAAAGTCATGGTGGTGACTACGCCTGCGCTGTAGTTGAGCAAACACAGGGAAAAGACGCTAACATAAAATTCTAATGCATTTAAACCTCTGTCTTGGCTCGCGAACGTTATTAAGAGCGTTTGAATGATTATAGCCAGAGTGCGAGCCACAGTTATCCATTGAAGGGCAGTTTTGAAGGTTTGGGGCGAATTACAGCGCGCCATGACTAAACCTCCTTGCAGGGAACCTATCATTGAGCATAACTGGCTAATAATACCGTTCCAGAAGGCTAATTGGGTGGAGCTAACGCCGTTATCATGTAAAAACAAGGGAAAAGTGCCTAAAGCGCCCCTTTCGCCTAATTTATAGAATAGAATGAAAATTACGACTGAAATTGTCGTTGGAGACGAGAAAAGGTCTTTTGACACTATAGCGGTAGTGTTGGGAATGTTGGAACCGCTTGTATGGGTTCTGGGCGGGGCCAAACGCTCTAAAAGAGTAATGTAACCAGCGCCCGCGGTGGTCAGAAGGTAAACTAAGCCGAAAAGAACGCAAGTGCCTGACCAACCATAGTATTCTTGTAGAAGAACCAACACTCCCCCTCCAAATAACGAGCCTGCTTTATAACCTAGGACCTGGGCGCTATTTCCGTGTCCTAACTGGGCGTGGTCTAGGATTTGGATGGCTAAGGTATCCACCGCGATGTCTTGGGTGGCGCACAGTGTGTTCATGGCGATTAACAGCAGACCCAACGACCATAAATTGGTTAGGGAGACGAATACAGCTCCTAAGATGATAGTACAAGTGCAACGGATTTAAAGAGATAACATTTAAGATTATATTTTGGTTATTTTGTTACCTAAAAAGCAAGTGAAAGCTAAAGTTGTCATACTGGCCAAGAGCCACCATCTTGGAGAACGATAAGAATCGAGTAAAGGGGCCCAGAAGGTTTTGCAAAGCCAAGGGATGAGTAATAGTTTCATCCATGACACGCTAAGGAAAGATAGTTTACGTTGGTCGTTTTGAATGATGGAAGGAGTAATGGAAGGAGTAATTCAGTAAATTGACGTTATTTACTTGTAGCGTCTCACCCTGAGTAGGAAACGCCTTCAGAACGCAGGGCGATAGGAAGGAGTTTCTCTTGGAAGCCATACGGCATTCCTTGCACAAAGTAAAGGAGCCCTAAAATGGCTAGTTTGGTTTTTAAAGACATCTTTATATTATGATTTTAATCTGGAATGCTTGTGTGGATAAAACGCGAAGGACGAAACGGTAAAAACGCGAAACGTGCCGCGAAACAGCAGCTCTTTCATTGGTTGACGCGTTAGACTTGAAATAGCCGTTTTCGCGTTTTACTGGCTTCGCAAAAATGAGCGTGTTTAACTCAATATTAGATAGCCAAAGACAGTGTTCAATTCATCTCGAAGTGGCCATAAGTAACGAATTATACCTTATGTTACCTTTTCAAAGACTTTAATGTAGTAAGCTGAATTTAAGTAATAAATTTGCCCGAAATTCGATAAGGTTTTGTTAGTTTAGGTTAAAGCTAGATTTTTTTTACATTTACTGTGTTTTTTGAGTATTATTTGAAAATGTATCATGGTTTTATCGCGTTTTATTTTGCGGTTTTCAACACCCGCTAGCTGAGCAAGGGGTTCCTTGCAGCGGGTTTAGGCACAACCAGCACGTTTACAAGCGTCGCTTCATAAGGTACGGATAGAGGCATCTCAAAATGAAACAAAACAACGAAGATGGCGACGATTATAGTGAAGTGGTCTGGCAGGGAGCTGATAATTGAGGATTTAACTGAAAATAGCACTGTATTATGCCTGAAAAAATCAATCGAAGTGAAAACTGGAGTAAAACCTGAACGGCAGAAGTTACTTAACCTAAAACACAAAGGTAAAATGGCTTTCAACAAAACCTTTTCGTAATATAATAATAATCTTGTATTGTTGTTGTTATTGTTAATCATTCATCATTGATTGACACTGTCCTATAAAATAGAAAAATGTTTATATTCTGTTTGTTTTTTGTTAGGAAAAGTGGCTGAGAATGAGGTTAAAATATCGACACTGGCCATTAAACCCGGCTTTAAGATCATGATGATGGGATCCCTCGAAGAAAGCATTGTTGCGGCCACAGAAGTGCCTGAAACGCTTCCGTCAATCGTCAACGACCTGGATAACGACGAAGAAGACGTTCCTTTCGAGCGCAAAGAAGAATATTTAGCAAAAGTACAACCCCATATCCTTCCTTAATGTAACTCTCTCATTTTCTCTATTCTTGCAAAGGTTGCCAAAAGGGTCGAAAACTACACAGTTACAATCAAGAATCCACCCCGTCCGGGGAAGAAACTCCTCGTTTTGGACATTGACTACACTTTGTTCGATCATCGTTCGTCTGCAGAGTCAGCCAACGAGCTGATGAGGCCCTTTTTGCACGAATTTCTCACGTCAGCCTACCAGCATTATGATATTGTGATCTGGTCTGCCACTTCCATGAAATGGATCGAGGAAAAGATGAGAATCTTGGGTGTAACTTCGCATCCAGGCTATAAAATCACGTTTCATCTCGATTACCTGGCTATGATCTCAGTCCACTGTCCCAAATACGGGCTTTTGGACATAAAACCCCTGGCGGTCATCTGGGGCAAGTACCCAGAGTTGTATTCGGCAAAGAATACGATCATGTTTGATGATATTCGTCGCAATTTTGCGCTAAATCCACAGAATGGGCTTCGCATTCGAGCGTTTCGCGAAGCTCATCTAAACCGACACAATGACCGCGAGTTACTGCACCTAACAAAGTATTTGAACGCCATTGCAGCGTTAGAAGACTTGAGCCAGCTCAACCATAGGCATTGGGAGCGATATTTGAGGAAAATGTAAATGTATCTGTGGAGGAAAAAGTTTGGACTCAGGTAACGTGTGGGACAGGCTGAATTTACCTTGGCTTAATGGTAAAAAGTTGAAGGTTTCGATTTTTTGTCATAATTCGTGTAATTTTTTGTTACAATTTCTTTTCGAATATTCATACATAAGCTGCGTTGGCACTACTGGTGGGTCTTTGATTACTTTTACGTATTTTCGCGTATTCGAAAAAAATATGAGGCAGTTATCTTCGAAACGAAGGAAGTGACGTTTAAAAATGGTTCTTTGGCCATTAGACCAATGAATTAATTCTGTTATTTTAAAAGGTTAACGCCTCAATGCCTTTCAGACGCTATAAAGTTAGGGCCGCCTCTTCAGTGTTTTGTCTCCGGTTAGGAAACCGGAGTCACGCCTCCGTAGGTCTTACTGTTCGTTTAGAATTGTTTGAATTTTTTTGCTTGTAACGGTTTTTAAGTTTGTTCCCCCCTTTTCTTTTACGAAAACACATGCTTCAGAAGTGAATTGAAGTGGAACGAAAGCTGCGACTTATTATTTACGATAAGCTAAAAGAATATTAAGCTTCTGAGATTTCGTTCTAACCTTCATATCTTGTTAAAGTTTATATGAGCTCAAAGGTAGGTTATTGCTCTGTACTAGCATATGTTGCACCGTAAAATTTCGTATCACAAGGGCAGGGGCGTCGCGAGNGTCGGTAAAATCGTCAACTACAGTCGGTAAAACTAAGTAAAACTAAGGTCTCCACCCCCCAATGGAAACCCCCTCGCGACTCCCCTGCACAAGGGGGATGTATATTGTACGGGTAATCGTGTGTATACTTGTATTCTAACACTGCCAGGAAGGTTCTGCCCCATTTCTCTTGTCTGTATCCCTTTTATACCCCTCGGTTCGGGCCTTTACGAGAATGTCAGAAAAGTAAAGGGATACAGACACGAGGAACAAACAATGTACAACGCAACAAACCAGTTTGTAGGAGAAAAGCTCTACAGGTGACGTACGTCACCACAATATCTATATTTTGGCTCATCATACCTATGGAAAACTTACTGTGACTTATCCTTATGTATGGACGAAAACAGCGTCCTGTACGTTGCTTTTAAACACGTAAACAAAAACATAAATTCGAATTTGATTGAAATTGTAATAGGAACATGGTACTTATTACAATAATGTTATAAACATTTTTTTTATAAAGGTTGTTATTGGAGATGAAACTAAACATAAATTATGTGAGCTTCAAGTTTTCTCAAATGATTATAATTGGTTATATTAGACATGTTCGGTTTGCCGGAATTTTTCCATGGGCCGCGCTGGAAATGGGACGGTATAGCCTACTTGACCATCTTCCGCAGAGAACATTTTGGACGCCATGTTTGTCGTTAGACAATGCGTCTTGCATGGAAGTGACGCTAGCTTTAGTTAAAATTATGTCTTAATGGTCCATTCTTTCTTGTTAAAAGAGAAAACCGGAATGAAGATAAAAGCGGCACGTGACTTGTAAGTTTATTGCCTCTATAAATATTCTATGGAAAGGGCCAAGCTGGTCTTCGCAGAACAAGAACGAAGAAGAAATTTTCAAATTCTCCCCTTACCTTTGCGTCTGGAGAAAGACCGCTAGGAATCGTTTCAGCATCACCAAACAACCAAGATTAAACTTTGAGTAATGCTTCAAGGGCCCTTTTTTTACTCTTTTTTCTCTTTCTCTCCCTGAAGTTTTGACGTAATGATCTCGATAAAGTTTGTGTGTCTCCCGCGTTAAAAGCCGTTAAAGTTAAAAGAAAGGAAAACTGCAGCTCCATCGGAAACCAAAGTTTGGTTCCGCTAATGAAGAATTGGATGTTTAAAGAGTAGCACGCTATGTTTGCCGCCTTTTCAAGTTAAGATACACTAACTTTAAGCACTCGCGTCAGCACTTATTGATTTATTCCCTTCTGTATACCTTTGGAAGCTTTCCGTCAACATAATCACAATAATAGTACGTATGTCTTTCTCAGTTTGCTGTTATGCTCCCCCTTCTAAGCTCTTCCTCTCGCTTACTTCCTATGCTAGAAGCTCAGTAATATGGAACATTGCTAGCCTAGGCAACCGTAGATATATAAATACCTACTTAATGCTCCATTTCCGTTTTTGTACCACCATCTAGTGGATACAAAGAGCGAGAAAAAAGCATCGAAAAAACACCGGAAATTCAACTGATTCTGTATGAAGCTATGAAGTTATTCTTGCCATTTTCTAATATTCGCTTTTGGTGTATGGGACTTGAGGGCAGCTTCCTTTCCCTGTCTAGAAAAGCATTTAGTTCGAAAGCAAAAGCTTTCTGAATTCCCGCATAATTGGGTTACACTCCACAGAAGGTAAAAGTGTGCTCTTGAAGGTTTCCTCACCGCCTTCATTAAGAATCCAATATCTTTAGAGAAACGTTTTCTCATTTCGATTCACTTTCTGCTCGCTATAGTGTCAAAAAACGCGGTATAATTAAACTCAAACAATGGCGAAACTTTTTGGCGTATCAAGTTTTGATGCTTCAGACAACTGTGGATCCTTGTTTGGTAACACAAACTGTTTCTTTACCAATTTTGTGCCTTCTTTTCTTTTTTTTTTTGCAATAAAGTAAATAAACGAAAGCATTGATACAGCGGCATAATGCAATCCTGAGCCACGAAACCAATAATGTTCTCGTTCCGCAATCGACTGACTTTTTTCGCCAACATGTGTTGCGAACGCCATTGAATTGAGTTAAATAGACAACGCGAATGCCATTTTTTGTACCATTTTTCGTACCGTTGCGGCTTGTATGAGAATAATTGGAGAAATTGGAGAAAAATTGCGGAAAACTGAAAAATTGCGAATCGTGAAGTAATCTGAAAATTTGAATCGTTTTTTCTGTCGAGATCAGCTTGACTTTAAGCGAGTATCAGCCATCAAATGTGATGTAGATGTGAACAGAAATGAATAGAAGTAAACTAAAGAGAAGTGAATAGCATTGAATTAAAAGATTATTAGTTTCAGATTGATTGATTCAGATGAATCGATGTTTTGCAGTAGCAATGATGTCTGAATGAGTTGCCGGAATTCTTGCAGAAATTTCCCAGAATTGGAGCAGCAGTAATATAGAGTTTCCATAGAAATCATCTCCATTGGATACACTATCGATGAACAACCTGTGAACAAGTCTTGAACTATATCACGGAACCCGAGTGTGAGTTTGCTGATGATGATGTTCATGTTCATTGCTGATGATTCTCCGAGTCCACGAAACAGCCTCGTACGGCTCATTAAATACCTTTTAGAAAGAGAGTTTCCCCAACTTGACATTTAATAAAAAGGGAACATCAACATGCAAACGAGCCGCCAGAGGGCAAGTTCCTACATGAAGGGGTATACATAAAAGCAGCTAACTTTTTAGCCTTTAGCGGTGGAGCGTTTAGATTCAGTACACTTCATAAAAAGAAAGCAAGGGTACCTTCTCATCAATGTTGTAAATGTCAAGCGAATCTCAAAAGCGGAATCCGATGAATAATCCAGCATATATCTCTCTCTCTAGCATTGACGCACACCTGCTCAGAAATAGCTCAGAAATAGAGACACCCACATATTCTCTTTCTCTCTGGTTCCTGCTGGTACTTTTCCCACCATTCCCATTCTCTGCTCACACGTCGAGACACATACTTGCTCTACCTGCTTCGGCGAGTTTCAACACAGGAGGGGGTGAGGGAGGCAAAGAGAGAGACACAGAGATGAGAAGGGAACCAAACTGAACCACAGAGGTAAATCAATAGTGCCATATCTCCATACAACTAAAAAAAACCTATTATGTGTCATTGGTCATAACTATTGGCGTGACACTTATCGTTTTCCTGTAAGATTTTTGGTCCCAGGACAAGTAATACCACATTGGCCCATTCGTTTCAAGGGACAAGACCCCAAGCGTGGCATTTTCTTTTTTCTCATAATAACCTTGGATTTCTTTTATTTCTTTTTTTATTTTTCAGGAACAAGAGAGAAGAAAAACCGTGAAACATCAGCATCATAGCCAAGCTAATAAAAGAATTAGAAGCAGTTATTGGTGATCCATTGATCTTAAAAGTGAGATTTGCAAGATTTAAGAGTTCTGTAAAACTTTAATTTTTTCTTTTTTTGTCTAGGGAAAGGGCGTTTTAGGAGCGGTTGATATGCTCTGTGAAGATGTAAAAATGGTAATTCATTTAGAAGGTTTGGGAGATTTTTCGTTTTTTATTTTTTTATTTTTTCTCTCCTCCAGGTTATGTCGTTTAGAAGACCCTGGATGCTGGGTATAAAGCTATCACGCATCCGCATAGCCAGGAAGGTGAACTTCCACCGCGGAATATCTTCGGACGGGACCGAGCTAAGGCGAATCAGTCCTCGTCGTGCTGGCTAACGTTCGACAAGTGTGTAGAAGGAACTCGCGTAACGTTTTTGGCTTCACTTTTGGCCCTTTTCATGATCGTTCGTTGATTAGTACCGGAATTGGGCGTGCTTTTTAAAGCCGGGACAAGCTTCTGGCATCTACTTGGAATCTTCGCAGGTAATTAATTTAATTTAATTTAGTAGGTAATAAATTTCGCATCTGAAACAATTTCTATCAGATTTATTTAAATTAAAGCTCCGAAACGATTTTCTTAACAAATATTTTATAGATTTTGAATTTTTTTTATATATTTGAAAACTTTTTTTAAATAGATTTTTTCATTCTTTTCTAGATTTTTTAAGATTGGTTTATATATTTTTTGATTTTTCAATATATTTGTACATTTTTTCTATTTTATTTCTTACGTATAGTTTAAAAACTAGTTTTTGCAACCCAATTGACTCCAGTTTTTATTTTTAAAATAAAAAAAAAAAATTTTTTACAGCGTTAAGCAATTATTTGGGTTGTTTTCGGAGGTTTCCCAGCTCGTAATTAGCGAAGGAAGATCGAATTTTAGAACATCCGAGACAACATGTCTTGAGTTGAGTCAACGCATAGCAAGAGTCTGGCCCAACTAGGGAATTAGCTCCCCATATATTGCAGCGAGTTTACAGCGAGTATTTTATATTAGAGCGAGTTTACACTTGCTTTAGAGGGGAATTAATTTTCCCTTCCAAGGCTTTGACCTAGCTTGTTGGTTTTAGTGCTTCTAACGCAAGGATCTCGGATTGAGGGCATAACGTGGGCGTATGGGAGATGGAGAAATAAGAGGCAGCGAGTTGCTAGGTTTGGGCTTGCCCTGGCGACCCAATTATCATTACACAAACATATTTAATTGCCAAAGTACATCCATACAGCCTCCTACTGGCCTTAGGTCTTCTACTGAACTCAGGTAAAAGGTGGGTTTTGATAGGTAAAAAAAAACTTTCTTTCCCAACCGAAGGAAGTTCCTTAGGAGGTCTAGCGTTCTTCCTGTAGAAGCTAATTGCGTTAGGACAGGAAAGAACAGTTGTCGCCTGAGCAACGTTATTTGTACATGTACAACGCTCTTATAGCAAAATAGAGCGAAAAACTGGAAAAGGGAGTTTTGACGTGATTCAGATTCAATTTTAGGTCGTGAAAGAACATGATTTTGTTATAAAAAACGAAAAAAGCAGGTCCATTTCAATCTGTGCGCGCATTGACATATTCAGCAGGGGTTCGGGTTTTTCATTTGAACTGTATTTCGCTTTTCAAGTGGGGAAATCTTGTTTTTTGTAGCCTTCTAAGAAAGGCACAGACGGTGCAAACGTGTAATGATGTTCTTATGGGCGACACGGGGCTTCTCTTTTTCGTTTCTGTTCATTCGGGGGGAGAGGGATGAGGCCGCGATCAGCTTACGCAAGGTATTCACAAAAGCTGCGTTTAATGAGAAGGTTAGTCCAGTACAGAGCAAAAGAAAAGGCAGGGACAGAAAGAGGGAACGTGCCTCGCTTGTGTAAACGCTCTTAATAATTACCAAATTTATTGAAGGAACGGCTGTGTTTTCAGGCGCGTTGAGAATGTTTCGGACGGATCTGTTGGGTCCATATAGGGCAGGGCGGGGCTAAAGAAACGATCTGACGAGCTGTCAAAGTCAGTCTAGCACGTGATCTCCTGTTTCCGGCCGTTTGTTGGGTCTCCAGGTCATTTCGTACACCTTTTCATGGCGCTTTCTTTGGTTTGGGCGTTTTTTCTTGTTGTACGTGGCTTTTTAGATTGGGGAGCTGTTGTGTAGGAACATGTTGTATATTACTTTGGGGTAGGTTGGTTGTTGCTGGTTGCCTCGCTTTTGTAGAAGCGGGAACAGTTTCCATGGTCGGCAAATAAGCGTATGAGAGCAGACATTTCATTTGGAAGGGAAGCATCGAAGAAAGGCTTTCACCTAGGATTCCGCGACTGACAAGATATGAAGAGCAAATCGATTGATGCCGGCAAGATTTCCCCAGTGGGTTATTGTTACCAGCTTTTACTTCTTGGATCTATCACGAGGCTGTGTTGTGCTTAAAACTTACAAAACTTGTTTTTCTCTCGCGCGATCTTGTTGAGATACAAAAAAACATGCTTCAACCATGTGTTGAATCTTGCAGTACTTCGCTCTTCGGCTGGGATTTCATTTTTGCGTTTTTTCCCTTGAAATCGGTTAAAATTCAGCTGTATTCGAAGAGAAAAAAAAATAATAGTGAATAAGTTTTCTGACCCAAATCTGTTATACATTTGCGAATTTCCCAAGTTTTGCGTATACGAAACGTTGTTTATCAAAATGATGCGTAATTTTAGCGATTTTATGAGAGTTTAAAGCTATTACAACAGATCGCGTGGAACGGTTATCACCACGCGAGGTTGCGTGTCATTAGTAGATTTACTTTAAAAAGTTGAGGGATTTTAGATTTTAGGTGGGGTTAACACTAAAGCCACGTACATTATACGCGGACACTGAGTTGTTGTCAGGGCAGCAAAAACGTTCGCTTTGTCAAACTTTCTATTTTATGGACCATTTTGTATTTTTCCTGTCAGAATTAGAGCTTTTGTGCGAGAAAATGGTTTCTAAAACTTTACCAGGTAAACAGGCACTAAAAAACTAAACATCCCACAGTTTCTGGTTTGTTTTCCTTTTCGCATGAACAGCGAACGTTTTTGTTTGTGTTGTGGCTGTGGGCGGGAAAGGCCGCCATCTTGAATTTCGGTTTATTTTCTGTTCTTTCGAGTGACACTAACTAACCTGAATGTTGCTATTCTTGCCTAGAGTCCTCGTTGGGTGGGAAGAAGAATGGCTCTCCTGAGCAACTATTCAGCCCCAAATAGCGGTAATGGGACGGGAACTACAGAATCCGTGTTGGAGGAAGATGTCATTAGCTGCGCGAGTGTTCAAATCATCTTTTCGCTGCTCTACAGCGGGATCTTTCTGGTAGGCATCGTGGGAAATGTCGTCGTCGTTTACATCGTGGCACGCAACCGAACCATGCAAACCGTCACTAACTTATTCATCGCTAACTTGGCGCTCTCCGACATTCTGCTCTGCGTCCTCGGGGTTCCGTTCACGCCCTTGTACTCTTTTCTGGCAGACTGGGTGTTTGGGCCGGTCCTGTGTCACCTGGTGGCCTATTCCCAGGGCGTTTCGGTCTACGTGTCCACATTAACGCTCACCTCCATCGCGGTGGACCGCTTTTTGGTCATTTTGTACCCGTTCCGGCCCCGGATGCCCATCACCACGTGTTTCGGCACCATTCTTTTCATCTGGGTCTTTGCATTAGGCGCTACTCTACCGTACGGGATCTTCATGGTACTGGCAGACCTTAATGGAACCGTCTATTGCGAGGAAGACTGGCCGTCTGAAGGGGGACGACAGGTTTTTGGCACCATTACGTCAACTCTGCAGTTCGGGCTCCCGCTTTTTATCATCACTCTAGCGTACGCCAAGGTTTCTTTGAGGCTGTCCCGTCAAGCGAAATCCAAACCCGGGATGCGATCTTCGAGGGGGGAGGAAGTGGAGCGGCAGCGGAAAAAGAGAACCAATCGCATGCTCATTGCCATGGTGGCCATTTTTGGGCTCTGTTGGTTGCCCTTAAACCTCATTAACCTGCTCAACGATGTCTACGCCACGTTGGGACTCTGGCCCTATTACAAGCTGGTGTTTTTCACCGCCCATGCGGTGGCCATGTCATCCACGTGTTACAACGTTTTTCTGTACGCCTGGCTCAACGACTCCTTTCGGAAGGAATTTGCCACGTTGTGGCTCCTGAGCTGTCTGTTTGGGAGCAGAAGTAATCCGGTAGCCAGCTCGGCCACCGCGCCGCCGCAGAACGGGAAACAGCACCTCGTGCTTCAAGGCGGTGAACCGCGTTTGGTAGCCAGGCCGCCCACGACGGCCGCCAATGGCAGAGAGGTTTCTCCCACGTTGGCCAATCAGTTATTAAGGCACTCGCAGAAGAGGAGAGACACCGAGGAAATGGAGCTCACTTTACAGGGAACGCCGCCCAATACCACCTTAGGCACTTTGGGGGACTTGGCGGCTTCTTGCCCGCAATGTGTGGCGATTACTAGACCGCGAACGTTAGAACGCTTTGGGCTGGAAGAAGTACCCAACTCGTCGCTTTCGAGAGAGGAATTCCGCGAGTTGACTGATGTTTAAGTTTCCGGTAATTTCCTAGTACAAACTTGGGGGAAAACTCTTCTGCTTGATATGTCTTCTATCTTCCAAGAAATACTCGGATATCTTCTGTCTTTTAAAAGAAAAAATATTCTAGTAAAACGAGAGATATTTTAAGAAAAACTCTCGAAAATAGGATACTTTTTTGTTCGGCTGAAGAACATGTTGCTTTTATTTGACATTTGATAGCATGTCCATTTACAAATTATTTTCCCTCTGCCTTTTTGAACCGGATTAGATTGCAGATGCGATTTCAAGTCTTCCAGTATTCTACTACTTTGGTTATTAAGTTTTTAATGGAAACGATAAGTGGTACGAGTGAAGTTTCGCTTCTACTGATAGGATGACGTCATCTTAAGCCGGGCGGCAACTCCCGACTCTCTTCTTTCGATGCTTCAAACTTTGTAATCTAGTTTCACTCAAACATTAACTTAATTTTTCTGCTTTTAAGAAAGATTAACTTCATGAAAGGATAACGTGAGTGCTCTGGACCGTTCTGCCAGAGAATTTATGAATTAAACGCCTTTTTTTCGGCTCTGGAGTACAATTTCTCTTTATGAATTCCAGCTACCCACGCGCTCCAAGGGGATCGCGCGCGCTTTCAGGGCAAAAAGGGTGGAGTTTAATCATTCCGGAGGGAAAATAATTCACGTGAAAGAATTTGGACTTTTTTTTATGGAAGATTTACACTACTTCATAATTCATATGCTTGCGTTATTAACGCACTTCTAAATAATTAAAAACATGAATAATTGAAAGACTTTTTTTTTGCTGGTAGAAGCAATTCGAAGTTTTCTACATTATTAATTACCCAAAAGGAAAAAATTAGAAATTCCTACACATCTCTGGATTTCTGCGCATGCTTGCTTAGTCTGCTGGGTGGTTTTATTATTCATGCGGACTATGTCTGCAGTATAATTCGTTGCAGAATTTCTAAAAATCTTTGGTACAATTTAGTGATTAACACCCAGTTAAAATTTCATTAACTGTCGTAGATAAAGTTAATGGAAGTAAACATTGAATTTGAGCTTATTTTTAAAGAACAGTCAAGTAGAAGAGAATCCACCTCGTAAGATTATGTCACTTTTACTTGGAAGTACTGTATTTCTAATATCGCTCTAATACTCTTAATTCCATTGCAGGTTGAGGGATGCACCCAGCTAATACAATTTCGGTGACCTACTTGGCCAGACAAGGGGGTCCTTGAATAACGACGCTCGGATTGGATTAGAAGATTATAGGGCTTATGAAACCCATTCGTTTTTGTTTTTTGGGTTTCTAAGTTCTAGGTATATTGCCCTCCATGCTGTGCTTTACTTCTGCTAGGCCCACTCGAGAATTCACGCTGGGCTAGGGAAAGGCCTTTAGTAGCGCTGGAATACCTGGCATAAAATGAAAGTTTCACAACATCTAAAAGCCAAGTCAACGTTGCTTGGAAGCATCGTTTTTCTTTCCGTTTTTCTTTTTGGGAAGGAGAAAAAATTAGGGGAGCACTTCAATGTTTTGTGGGGACCTCGGATGAGTTTCAATCCCCTCTTCCTTTTTCCTATAAACAGTCGGATCAACTGCCCCCGCGACTACTCAAGTGGAAGGGGACGGCAAGGCTTACAAGTCGAAAAGCTGTTGATTCCAAAGGAGAGTCTCCGACTACCGCGACGTGGCGACGTCAGTCGGCAACTCCAATTTGCTCAACTTAAACCCGAGGGTTGTTGACTTGACTTGAGGGAAAAAACAAAAAGAAAAAAATCCTTCAAAAGAGAGCATTTTTTGGCGGTAGATTGGATTAACTTGTTTGGCATGCACGTTGCTAAGAGCCTTTTTTAGTCGGTCTTATCAGCAGACGCCAAGTCGATTATGTAAATGACTTGTGGATAAACAAGCGCAGAGAACGGTAATGTGGAGAAAAAAACGTTTAAAGTTTTTGAAAATAATTTTTCTTACGTTTTCTTAAGAAACACACATTAACTTTTTTGGAGAGGAATGAAGGTGCGCGACTTCCCAATGCTCTCAATCATGTGACAAAATGTAGCATGAAAGGAAATTTAATATGTGATGGAATCTCAAATTCCCTGTATGACAGCATGAGTAATGATACTGATAGGCGACAGTGTCGTTGGTATTGGGTGCCCTAATATTGAATATCCGTGACTGAAAAAGGCTCAATCGATTGTGGTTTTGAGAATCTCTTGATCGTTTTTCCTTTCCGCGGTTGGAATTGTAGTGTACTATTCCTGAAACTTCAAATAAAAGTGAGATTTTCAATAACAGTCAAGCAGGGAGGCTTAACTGAATTTACTGTATTTTTACCGAAATTTTAAAGGCACTTTTTGAACACTTAACACATTTTCATTTGAAAATTTCTAAGCTTTGCTTGTACCGCCATAGCAGATTATGTTTATGTAGTGCAACACCGATGGCAGCACTTCACTCACGAGTTAACGCGGTAACGTTTGACAGTCACGAGAAATGCCACTGATGACAGCACATGCTAATTCTTTAGCTTTGTCATAGTAATGGCAGGTGACCCTACTTATCACTAGCATACTTCCCATTGTTTAGTTGGGCCGACGTGATGTCTTGCACGTTTTCTTTGTTGTTTTGAAACAATTGTTTAAATAAACCAGCCAGACCAATCATTCTTTATTATATGAAATCGAAGTTTAATTAACCTAACATCGTATAACCTTCAAGATAACTGAGGTGAGGCATTTGATTACCCAAAACCATTCCCAAGCAATTAAATGTGATTAACATAACTATCAGTATGATTATATCTTTTAAGCCTTTCAAAGCTAGTTTTAATACGTGTTGCAACTTTAGGCGTGTTCAAAGAGGTTCCTGACGCATTCCGTTGTCCTAACGAGCTTTTGCCTTTTCAAAAACTCGCGAAGAAACAAGAATTTGACTCGTTTTGAGGACTTGGACCCCGAAACATTCATGTGATTGGACTTTACGCTTGGAAGACAGAAAATGGTTCGCTATTTTGAACAAAAAGCCAGTCTGGGCTACTTATGGGAAGAGGTAGCCACTGCTTATTGGCGACGGTACCCCAATCCGTATAGCAACCACGTATTATCTGAAGATACCATTCGGCGCGAAGTTCGAGATGGTTGTCTACATTCCTGGAAGCTGCTGACCAAAACTAACGCTGGAGTTCCACGCTGGGGCGAAAAGCTAATACCTCACAAGCTCGTGGCTATTGTGGAGGAATCGATAGTGGACCCGGTCGCTAAAACTCTGATCACTTATACTCGGAATATTGGCTATAATAAAGTTATGGTAAATTGCCTTCTATATTTCATAAAAATAATAGAAAAACATCAATAATTATATGAGTGATTTTTCCTTTTAATTTCTAGTGTGTAGTAGAGCGAGTCGATTATCATCTGGACCCTGTCCATCCCGGGAAAACGATAGCTCATCGAGTGGCTTCGATTCACAGCTCGATTTATGGCGTGCGACGCGCCGTGGAAGCGTTTGGCTACGAAAGATTCAAGAAAAACAGCATGAAAGCCTTAACTGGGTTTAGTTACGTGCTTGCCATGCTGTTTCCACAAGGGAGTGCCAATGTAAATAATTTTGAGAGCGGAAGCGTCGCCGAAAGATTCAAGGAAGTAGCCAGAAGAGGGCAAGGCATCGTTTTGAGTCATAAGCAAGAGTGTTGAGCTTAAACTTCACTTTTCCTTTTCGGAATTGGTGTCGGGGGATATCTCTGGGGTATCTTGACCTTGTATTAATAATGGAGACTTATGTCTATACATCCTTTAACTGTAATTAGAGAAATACATTCTGCTTTGAAATAGTACGACTCTGGTTCGAAATGTCAATAGTAAGAAGGCAATAACAGCATCCACATCTTTGTGGTATAATTTGCCCAAGACATGTTTGTGGTCCGTAGCGTCCACGTGTTGTCATTGAAGAAGAATTGTATTGTTCCGCGAGATTTTAATAGAAGCAATTTAAAGAGAACACATGCTATTGTACTTATTTTGAATTAGGTTGACTCCTAAACCAAGGATGCGTTTTATTGTGAACTGATCCGTTCACCAGTTCTTCCGTTGAACGGCTCTCGTTGACAATAAAACGAACGTTCTGCAGGTCGCCGTTCAACTGGCTCAGTTGAGCTCTACTATGCACCTTGAGCACAGTAGAACGGAAGGCAGTTTTCGAACTACGCGCCAAGCCATCTAGTTGAGTTCACGCTAGAACGTCCGTTCAGCTGAACCCCGTCCACGCGAAAACGCCAGTTGAGCTAACTGGTCAACGCAGTTCTTCAGTTCCGTTCACAATAAAACGCACCCCAAAATTAAGCAAAGATTTTTATTACATTTTTAAAATCACGTAAAGGGATACAATGTAATGCAAGGCCCTAGAGAATATAAAGTATGGCTATAGGCGAGCCGTGATATTTTTACAAATCGAACAAAAGATGCATATATATAATACCCACAAACCATGTTCACCCAGTTCCGTTCGTGTGATGGTTATATACAGGTTTCAACACTACTAAATATATTAGAAAGACCGCGTGGATAGCACGCATGACTGGGGATCAACAGGTCCTTGGTTCGAGACCCGGTCGAGGCATTTTATTTCGTGAAAAAAACGAAATATTAAATGGCTCCGTTTCTCTGTACCTTATGCCTTCCCGGCACCCATATTTGATATTGTGAAGCTTCGGCATCGCGAGCTCGAATATCTGGGTTAGAAAACCGAGCAGGGGAGTTGGGAACAGGGGAAGGGGCGAGGCTCTAAATTTTTGACGATTTTTGAAGGGGACCCCCTTGATACAACATTATTCCTTATGGAGAAAAGCCCTGAAAACGCTTTCCTAGCTCGAAAAGAAGCCACACCCACTTTTTGGCCGAATCCACCAATAGGATTCGTACTTTTTGGAGGCCACGCCCCCTTTTTTTTTAAGCAGATTTTATGAAAAATTACCATTTGAAGGTTACCAAAGCCAGGAAAGGTTGTTGAGGTCATTGAAGGTTATTTAGAGGTCATTTGAAGGTTATCCGAAGCCAGGAAAGACTGTTGAAGTTACGGAAGGCTATTTAGAGGTCATTTGAAGGTTTATTGAAGGATGTTTTTGAAGGGGACCCCTTTGATCGTGCAGGGATCCTTATGGGGAAAAGCTCTCCACCAATAAGATTCGTGCTTTTTATGGAGGCCACGCCCGTTTTGGCGGATTTTTTGAAAAATCACGCAAAAACATACCGAAATTCAGCTTTTATTTAAAAAATTTAAAATCGTACAAGGAAAAGAAAATTTTTGGAAACTCAATTTTACAGAGAACGCTCAGGGTACAACACATAAGCAATAAAAAGGAATTCCGGGGGGAAGCCAAACATCTCATTTGCATAATTTTAGAAGCTATTAATATTTGGTTTTTAGAAAAGTCACAGAACAATACTTCCGACAGTTTTAGAAAAGAGAAAACATTTGGACTTGTCCAGCCTAAATGTAACAAAATCGTATGTTTTAAACGTAACAAAACGTCCACACGCCCAAATGTTCGAAATGTAAACAACGGACTTAAAACAAGCCTGAACTTCACAACTTACGCTAAATTAAGGTTTACGGATCGACAGGAGTGTTCTGCGTAACTATAAGTAGAGTAAGATGTCCGGATTTAGCTTTAAAGCTGAACTATCCTGACAGTTAATCATGACAGCGGTTCCTATTCCAACATCTAACACGTTCAGCAGCCCGAGAGCGACTGAGGCGAGGCGAGACCACAAGCTGAGTGGAGTGCCCCTTGCGTCCATTTCAGAAGCGCGCGCTATTCAAATCAGAAGGAACTCTCCAATAAAAACAGAAAACACCAAAACGTCCACAAACAATCAATTTACAAGCCTCTCCAAAGCACTTCTGCCAATATACCCTAGAGGGCTTCTTCTGTAACTCTACTGACTTTTTTTAACCTTGAGGCGAATCATCCACAACGATGAAAAGGTGCTTAAAGATTAACATTTCAAAAGCTGCGTTGTCAGTATATATTCCCAGATTACCAGAGAATACTCCACATATCTGGTTCCGACTTCCATTTCCGCTCTCCACCACAACTAAAGCAGGAAATGTTCTGAAGTCGTTTTCTTAAAAAAAAGAAAAGAAAGGAAAAAAGTGTAACTTCCTCTACAGAGTACACATGGAGGAACTTTTAATACGCTCCCTTTTTATCTCTCTCTCTCTATCTGCCTTTCCGCCACAAATAATTTTGGATCGAAAAAAAAGAGAAGCTGCTTAGCTATGCAAGTTTTCCCCAAAATTGGACGTCACGTCTGAAAGATGTGACACACGGGAGTCGACACAAGGACTCTTCCTCTCCGCCAGCAACGTCGTATTACATCCCACATATGCCTCCCTTGCGACTTTTTTTCTTCCTTTTTTCGTGTCAATAATCTATTCCCGCCTCTTCAATCGCGCACATAACCCGCCGGAAACTACCTGTAGAAAAAAAAACTGGAATTAATACAAATCCTCTTTTCGTCCACAACAGATTATGATTCTTAAACCTTCACATAATATACAAAACGTTCCAAAATTATTTTTCATAACGCATTATACACATTCATAAAAACTAGTTATAAGGCAATGATTATACCAAGTAATTACGGAATTATTTTATATTTTTTTAATCAATTTAATTTACTAGTTTAATTAATTTAAATAGTTTCAAGATTAAATTTCCGAGATTCATTAAGGAAAAATTAAAACAAAAATAAATTTAATGTTTTGTTTTCACCTTAAGGAATCCATAGAAATTGATGCAGATCCAAAGGTGGTATTTAAGAGTTTGGAACAACTTTTAAGCTTTAGAAGAACTTTAGAACTTATTTAACTTTAGAAGAGCTTGGCCAAACTGGGAAGAAGCTTGGAAGGAATTAAAAAAAGAAATATATAATAAGAAAGGGAAGCAGCTGGTGATCGTTGGGGGTATCGATTCCGCTCCCCAAACTTTGGAGAGTCCAACAAATTGAGGGCTAAATTGGTACACACACGCTACGCCACGTTTTCCACCAGGGAAAATGAAGTTACCAATTACCCTTAGTCACTTCATTTTATTTTATTTTTCTTATATTTACCTTTTTTACAAAACTTTGCTGTGGATTTACTCCATAGTCAAAGGTACTACGAAGCCGACATTTCCTCTTTTTAATCCTAGAAGAAATTGTAAAGTTAACGATGATTCTTTCTTTAGATAAAAAAAAAGACTAGTTTAGATCGAGAAAGTTGCCAAGATGCTCCTTTGGTTCGCTCAAAAGAGCCTTGATTGAAAATTTCTGGGTGTAAAGCAATCCTCTTCAATCCACTAGCAAGTTTCGGTGCTCCTCGGGTACTTCTGCAGATTTCCCCCCGGATATTCGTAAGGTGGCGTGCCCAAGTGGTGGTTACTGCAGCACAAAGGGACCTTAAGTGTCTAATTAAGGATTTCTGTTGGTATAATTAGGTCTAATGAGACATAAAAGTTCATACTTGTTTTTTATATGAGTGTTCGTTACCCATATCATGTCCTTAGAGGGGGTAATTAAGGTCTCCAAGTTGTTCAAAATGCGAAGAAACTGAAGGATGTGTGGATTTGATGGGGTTTTCAAGGGGCCATCTAGTGGTGGTCATCAGCATTGTCTCACGCGTCGATTCTTCCAGCTTTTCCTACTTGCCTGGCATTTCTTTTGTATCTCGGCAGCAGCTGGCAATAAAAGCTGCCCAATCTATCTCTCCTATCGAATGAAAGATTAAAGAAGGGGGGGGGGGTGGGCAGAGATGTAAGTAATGAGACAGTTTTTGCCCAGTTTTCTTCCGCATTCAGGGACATGAAAGTGAAAGTAAGAAGAAAAGACAAATAGCGATTGGTTCAGTTATTTCGCTTTTAGTATTTTCGAAAAAACAAGGCGCTTTTCATGATACGAAGTAATACGAAGCACCTCACTGATGGAAGAGTCCTTTTTCTTTGATCGGATGGGGGCGCCAAGAAATGCAACACACTGAGATAAATGAGAAAAGGAAAATCCGGAAACGAGCACTAGAGAATGTAAAGAACTTTGTCGGAACAGTTAAAAGACGCAGAAATATTTACATTTCCTTAGAACCCGAACGTTTTTTTAAATAATTTATCAAGCCTCCAAAGAACTATTTTTCTCTCCCCTATACAAACGAATCCTGAATAATTGCATTACCAGGCATTTTCAAAATTTCCTTTGAAATTTGCATAATAAAAGTAGGATACAATTAAAAATAACTGAATAAAACAACTTCTGTATAGGGTTGAAATTGAATTTTAGAAAATCCAGAGAGAAAATTACTAGAAATGAACCTCTTAAAAAATAAGTAAATAAAAAGTATCTAGATAATTTTTAAAAATATTTTCCGACTGGTAACTGAAGTAGGTACTGTACAAGTACAACCATAAGAAGAGGCTAAGCTAGTTTTGCTTTTCGAATGATCTGTGCCTAAATTCAGCTCTGCTGTACAGTGCACCGAAAGAGAATCCGTCTGAATCCTCGTCTGAAATCCTTATTGAAAATGGTGTAAATGACGGGATTGAGGGCGGAGTTGATGTAGCCCAACCAAAAGGCTGTGGCAAAGCCCCAAGGCTGTATACAATCGGGACACAGGGGCGACAGAATGTACAGAAAGAAGAAAGGCAGCCAACAAAGAATAAAAGCGCCCATGATGAGTCCCAAGATGAAAGTCGCCCGTTTCTCCCGTTTCCGAGCCAATCGACGACGTTCCCGTGCAGGATCTTGTTCCCTTACCGGTGGTTTACCCAAATCGACCATCTTAAAGGAGATAAAAAACACATTTCTTCTTTTTATCGTTTTCAGCCTATTTGTATGCTATTTTTGGAATGAGGAACAAGCTTCAGGTTCCCATGTACCTAATTGTTAAGGAGTTTTTCGGGTCGTAAAAGTTCAAGAATTTTTAAAGTGCTTTAAAATTCATAAAAAAGTCCCGAGTTTTATAATTATGGATTCTAGGATTACTAAAGTACAACCAAGAAAAAAATTAATGCTGTGAAGCTTTTAGTTTTGGAGAAATCTTCACTTGACTTTTGAGTGCTTTTTTGTGCATACGTTGTGCGAGAGTTTTGCCATCTAGCGGAAGCAACTTAAGGTAGATGGGAAGAAGCCGTAGTATTTTTTTTTTAAGTGAGTTTTAGACAGTAATTGTTTACTTGGCGCTTTGCTTTGGAAGATTTCTTGGACTGGTTTGCTGGTCGGCAGAACTTGAGTTTTAGAGGACGAACCATGGTACATCGCATGATCGTGCCCGAATCGGAAGACGAAGGTTCCAACTCGCTCACTGCTTCCATTTCGACACTGGGAGCGGTTCCCGGGGGCGTGGTTAGCTGGATGACTTTAGGCGAAGAAGCAACGCTCGAGGGCGCTGGGGTGGTGACGGAAATGAGGGCGGTTGGAAGCTGATGCGACTCCGCGCTCGCAGAAAGAGGCGGGAAATGGTAATCGCCCTCGGGGCTACTGGGATAACTACTGGTCGAAAATTCCATTTCCGATCCACTGGTCGTGACCCTTAAAGGAGCTTTCCGGTGCTGCCACCTCCTGGCGAAGATGTCGAGGCGCTTTTTGGTCAAAACTGTGATGGATTGCCGCCGATTCTTCTGATTCCCGTCCTCCGTTTCAGTAATAACTACAGGAATCGACGCTATTTTGGGCGAAGGAACTGATTTCCCATTTTCTAACGGGTTTAAAAGACTATTGCTGCTTAAATTTACCTCGTGAGCTGCGTGAGTTTCCCGATTCGGGACTTTCACCTCACGTTCGCTACCACAGTTCATGTTACTGTCCAACTCACGCACTGGTTCACCTTCAGATGGGAGTTTAGAATCGTTTTGATCAGTAGGATCACTTGCATCTGATTCTTCTGGCTTCACGGAAACATAGGCGTCGTCCTCATGTAAGGTCGCCAGGGGTTCTTTGAGGACATCAGGAGGAATGGACGCTGGACTAACTTCCGGAGTCACCGCTGAGGGCGCCAAGGAAGAAAGAGGTAAAGGGGCGGGGCTAGGAGGCTTGGAATGCGCATAGGCGGCTAGTAGGACGTTACTCGAAGCCTGGGCCGGCTTCTTGCATACAATTTTGGGTGGCACGTTGCGTTGTGACCGTCGGCGAGCTTGCATTTCTAACGCGCGACGGGCGCGATTCCGCGTGGCGAAGTAGATCCGGATGTACACCACAACCATGATGCAGGAAGGGATGTAGAACGATCCTAAGGCTGAGTACACCACATAGCCAATATCTTTGCTCAACTACAAAGCATAACATAAAAAAATCATGATTATTTTCTACTGTATTTCTGCAGAATATCTTCCCCTCAAAATGTGTATAATTCTATTCGCTACTAAAAACTAAAAAAAAAGATTGACAGAAGATTGTCTTTTGCCCATCTTCGGAATTGCAAAAAATGGCAAACATTACTGACACATTTCTAGCGATTTCTTCGAAAATGCTTGGTAGGTTGAAAACACGAGTGCGAGAATACAATAATGGACTAACTTTTCTTCCATTGACGAGTAAAGAAATGTCACAGCTCACTGACTTCTTCCTTTTTAAGTGAATTCCGGGAAATGCAAAAATAGATGTGGCTTTATTTCTGCACCACCGACCAGAATACCCCAACCATAATAGAAAATTTAATAACGCACTTCTGCACTCGGAAGAAATATCTTTCCAGTCATGATTCCCTTCGCAGAAATATACAAACACAACCCAGCTTAAAGATTGACAAAACATGGAACGAATTCCAGCTGTTTCTTTATGTATTTCCCTTTTGTTTGCTAATATCCCAGAGTAGGGTGACTGTTGACGCTGCAGAAATTGAAAGAGGGGAAACGTTGTATGTATTGTGCACATGGAACATCTCGCATGGGTAAACTCCCCTAACTTTTAATAAACCTGTCTATCGCTCTCCCCACCCCGCCACCCTCTCACTCTTCCGTAAAAAGCAAAGGGGAAAACGTTTAGGGTACAGGAAATACGAGTCAACACCCCACCTTACCGCTCCTGAGAACTACGTGATCCTGCAGCTACAACGCAATTTCTGTGTACTGGGATAAAGTCACGCATGACGCAAGCCTAACCAACGTAACATAACATCGCGTAACACGACCCCAAGTGGTGTGCTGGAGTGCCATAGTGGCAGTATCCAATTAAGCCTTTTATCTCCCGGTAACCTCCGCTTCCCTTGTTTGTACTTCTGCAGACGTATTTCTGCAGACCAATAACAACCACAGAAAACGTAGGAATTTAGTTTCCGACAGAATTCCCTTGCTAACCGTAATTAACTGCTTAGCTGACTCCTTTTTGGCGGAACTCAGATTCCCGTAATTTGTCCTGTTGAACGGCTGTCACGCAGTAATGCAAGCGTGAAGTTATATTGTTTTAGAAAGTTTGAGACGAACAGACTGCAGATTGTATAGCTAAGGGAAAAGCGGAAGTAATGTATATTCCTACTAAAATGAATATTAATGTGGTAGAATTTTGCGAATGTTGAAGTAATTTCTCCACATTTCTTTGCAGATTTGGGCGGTAATAATTCTGCAGCTGACGTTGACGCTAACCATTTCTTGGAGCCCTTTTTAACCTTGTTAGCGAAAATTGGTAAAGGGGGAATTACACTGGGAATTTGCTGTAATCCACTTGGGAAAAGCCCGGCGAAAGAAATACATAGATTTCTGGGAGAACCACTTCTTGCTCGCATAAATATTTCTGCAGCTGCTGTCATCTTAGATTAGTGCTGCAAGAAAGGGGAAAAATCCCCGTAAATGAAACCTCTAATTACTCTTCAAATTTGAAAAAAATCCAGCAGAATTGTGATTAAACAAGAAAGAGGAAAAGACAGAAATGTTCGTGCTGGCAGAAATAGAGGTGACATTACTGCCTCCAACAATTCTTCTGATTTAGTATATTTGAGCATTTTTCTTCTCATTTTCCAGAAATGAAGAGGTGAAACGCGAGTTTAGGTGGCTTATGAACCGTGCTTGACGGTAGAAGGTTGTAACTATCCCGGCAACGCCCCCTCGAAGTAATATTATCATCAACTACAAGAACTTAATATCCGTTGAAAATGCCCTGAAAAGTTTGGAACATTCCCCACCTTTAAAAAACAAAATGTACAATATTAAGAAGTGAATGATTGGACAAGCTGACAAGATTTGAGAAAAAATTTTCATACAGAAATATATTGCTGCCAACATAAAATTAAAAATATTC
The DNA here is from genome assembly GCA_022832235.1 of Lepidurus couesii. NCBI lineage: Eukaryota > Metazoa > Arthropoda > Branchiopoda > Notostraca > Triopsidae > Lepidurus > Lepidurus couesii. The sequence continues at coordinate 24,261 of JAGJRP010000166.1, forward strand.
CTGAACCATGTGCTTTTCACAGTAACGGGTCTAAAAGGTTTTACCAGTACCGTTAATTCCCTTTTACTTCTCAAGACTTAATTTTCAATACTTCTGCGGTTATTCTGGCAAATTACTGCGTCAAACCTAAAACTTGTGAATTTCTGGTAAATTAAGTACCGGCTTCTTTGAAAATTATACCAAATAACTAAGCAGTAAAAACAAACGTACAATCAAGTTTCGTCTGTCAGAAACAGTGCTGCAGTTGAGAGAACCGTCTAGCAATTTTAAAACTTCCAGCTGGTACTACTGCAACAATATTCCTCTATTTCTTTGCTAATACCCTAAAACTCACCGAGGTAAAAGTTTTATCATTTATACGATCCTCTGCGCAAGTAAACACTTGAAGGCGAGGTAAATAAAAGGCCATATTACTGCAGCTAAGCGTCTCAAGGCTCATTACTTCCTTCCGGCTAATTATATCTTCCATTTGCTCTTCCAGCGCTATTCTCGTTTACAGTAATTGGCCCAATTTCTCGCATTCGCAATTGGGAAACTCCAGCCAAACAAAACCCGATGAAGATTAACTCTATTTCTTCCCAAAACTCCTAAGAAATACCCGCCTAATACCGTTATTTCTTCCAGTCTTCGAAATTCCTTCAGTCTACTATATGTCTTTGCAAGGGGATATCCCCAGAACGAAGAACGAAATGAAACTGACCTTTTTTGTCTGTTGCAAGGCAGACAAAACTACGCAGTCACAGGCCTCACCGAATTAGTAGCAATTACTGCTTACGCGCTCTACAAAGCTTTTCCCCTGTCACTTAAGTGTAACAAGAGCTATGGCTGCGACCAAGTGAACCCATCCCCCTTTTTTACCATACCCAAAAGCCCCGCCAGCTGTTAACACATTACATTTGCATATTCTCCGATTTTCGGCCGGGAGGGGTGGGGGACAGTTGCCGGTACTGATCCCCGCTGGTAGGTCATATATAACTTCAGACAGCCAAACGCAAAACATGCCGGCCAGTCATTGCTATCAAATCGATGTCCCGCCCACTCTCATTTCTTATTTCTTATGTTTCTTTGCTCCCCCTATCTGACAGGAAAGTATCGGCAAATTGAGCTTATGGGCCCATAACTTATTTCTTCGCCAGCTGTAACTCTTAGATACTCTTATATTTCTGCCTTCTCCACCTCCTTTTTCCCCTCACGGGGTGATAACAACTCTAGAAAGTAAAAAAGGTACCCAGTTCCTTTTTCATTTTATTAGTAATTCCATTTAGCCCAGTACATTGCTGCAGCAATGAGAAATGTTCACAGACTTGGGCTGTCATGCATCCGCCGTCTTTGGCAAAGAAAAGAAAACTTTTTTGCTTGTTTTTTATTTATTTATGGCTCACCCTCGAAGCTTCCTTGGCCCCGATCGTGCTTCGGTTCACCAATTGCTTCGCCATATTTCTGCTGTGCCAGAAATCCATTTCTTCGTTAAGAAAAAGGGAGAATTTCTGCCCCAAACTTTACTTTTTAATTCGATCGGGAATATTTATTGTATTTTTTAATATAGTGAAATTTAGTTGAAAGTTGCTGGAATCACTTGTAAACAAGTATCGATCAAGTTCGACAATGGTTCGGCTACTCATACTTTTTCTACCCCCTTCTTACCCCCCTTCTTAGCCCACGTCTGGAGGGGGATGGGGGCTTTAAGAGATACACATGTTTTTGCCCTTTTCTCCGTTTTCCACAAGTTCCCCAAGTGCCTGAAGGTTTCCTTGCCTAGTGTTGGGGTGCATTCGATATATCTGATCCGTGAGAAGTGGTACACGTTTTATTTCTTCCAAGGGACCTCTTGGCATTCCTTCGCTTCTTTATTCTATTTCTTTGACTTCCAACGTTTGCTCCTACCTTATCTCTAGAATGCTAGAGTAGTTCCTAAACTGAATAAAATTGGTAGGAAATGCAGCCAACAAATCTTGGTAGTTTTCTGCATTTCGACGTATTTCTTCCGAAGAAATTTGAAATTTATCTTCAAGTAAACTTTAGACCATCCAACTGTGATGTTCACGAGCTAAGAATAATGTTATTTCGAGCCAATTTCATCAGTAAATTAAGTGTTTTTACTTAATATTTCTGCCATTTTACTTAAGGGTTACTTCTATTAAAAAATCTTATAAACTTTTAAATAACTTGATTGGAAGGTTTTTCAATTACTAGTTTTTGCCATTTAAACAAAACTGTATGAGACAAATTCTGGTCAACTGAAATACGAACATTTCTTTGAAAAACAGCCATATTTCTGGTGCACAAAAAAAGAAATAAAGAAGTCATTTATGGGGGACATTATAGGCAGTAGAAGTAGAACAATGGTTTTAATTGAACTCTGACGTTTCCAGGAATTATAGTTAGGATTTACTGCTCTAATAGCTGAGAATTCCCAGTCTTACTGCCAGCACGGCAGTAATGTTACCAGTGTGTTTCGCTGCTGGCTACTGGGAGATAACACAGGCTATTGAGCTTCATTAGCTGCAGGTTCTTTAACCTTCTGGTTCCTTTTATTTCCCACCCCTCCCCTTCAAACAGAACTCTCCTTTAATAATAGATATGTCTGTTTTCTCTTTTAGGGTCTGCAGAAATAGCGCCATAAAGCTAATATCTTTAGTGGGGAGAAAAAAACAGCCCATGAAAGACCAATACTGTTAGCCAAATGGCGCGAGTTTATGACGCGATGCTAACGTGACACAGCTATGTCGTTGTAAAGTTCTTTTTGGTCTTTGCAGTAATCAAAGCATTTTCAGAAATACAGAAATAGAGAAACATGCCTGACTCTGGTTTAAGTCACGCTAAATGCCCAAGTTGGCTTAGTTTGGGGGTCTGGTTCTTTATATGACTACTTGATGCAGTGCACGACAAGCGGAAGCAATGGAAGAACTTACAGGCAATATATATGTTTAATGGCTGCAGTCATATGTAGCTGCCTTTACAACCCACATTGCTTCATTTTCCAGGCCATCATCTTTTTAAAAGGGGCTAAATTATGGAAGGACCTTCCCTTCCTCTCCGTCCCTCTCTGTTTCTCCGCCTGCAGAAGAAAGTTGGGAAGCCTCAAGTTTTAGTAATAACTCTACCAACATTGCTGCAGCCAATTGCTTCGGCAGCAATTAACAGCAGATACTTGGTTGCCCATGCCCAAGACTTCGCATATGTCGAGCCTTTGAGCGTTAAGCAAACTTGGGAGTCTCTGTCTTCACCGCGGTTCGCTTTGGAATGTAATTTCTGTCGTAAGTCTGCAGAATCGGATCGCAGCAACATGATTCGCATGCTGCCGACTCAAGACTCTCTCCTCGTATAACAAATAACCATAACATTGACAATGAACTTAGTTCTTTCACTTATACGGTGAGCTCCAAGCTTTCCTACCTCCTTATGTTTAGCAGGAATAAAACTGAAACATTTGTTAGCAAAGAGGGCGCAGAAATATTACGGCCAGCCTAAAAAAAGCAAGATTAGCCGAGTCAAAGCAATTCCGTTATTGCTTATGCTAATGAATACAACCGCCCTCTTCTAAGAAAACAGACCGTCTACTCAAGCTTCCCCAAATTCCAGCCTCGGAAGAAATAAAAGAAATATTTATATATCTTCCGACTGAATCCGGCGGAGCAAATGGAGAGCGACAGGCTGGCGGAGGAAAAAAAGGAAAGAGATTAGCCGGAAAACAAGCTTTCCACGCACCCGGACGTAAGTACCTATTAGACTTGTCAGTACTTTGGGATGACAGAAATATGACTGCAGTAATGTTGCCAGACAAGCTATAATTCAAGATACATAACTTCAGCCGTTGGGTGAAAAAAGGGAATTTAAACAGACGGGGAAGCTAGGAGACTCACGGTTTCTTACTATCAATGGGATTATGCCACATTTCTGCATGAAACACGCGGTGGGGATCGACGATTCTTATGCAGCTAAATCTTCTTTATCGGTATTTTTGTGACAAGACGGGAAAGCACGCAGTGATAAGATTTAAGCCAGCGCGTTTGGCTTGCTGCTCTAGTTGTCGATAGAAAGGTACAAGTCCGAATCGAATCGGGAAGCATGACAAAAATCGTTTGCCACGCTTCACCGACTTTCACATTTTCGACAACCCGCAGAAATTGGGTTGGGGGGAAGCATGAAGCATTCTGTCATACTACACCGACTTACTTTGCCTTCATTCACCGTGGCCACCCTTCGCCTGCCTTTCAAGCTAGGATGAAGTAGGAAAAAGTAGGTACTGGCAGCATTGCTGCTTCTTCTTCTTCTGCAGAATTTATGAGATCACTCGAACAAGTCCTTGCATTTCAATAAACTTTTTTTTATCATAAAGAAGCCTCTTTGCCAGTTGCCGCACAAGAAAAGGCACGAAAATCAGAAACGATTTTGGCATGGCTGCATATCCTATGCAGTAATATTTTTTCCCGCCAATTCCCTTCCTTAAACCAGAGACTTTGGTTGGGATATTCAATAGCGCGCGCCCTAAAAGATAGCTCAATGAAAAATAAAAGATAAGCGTTGTGAAACTTTTCACAGATATACGATCAGTAAGCAGCCATGATTCGCGGCAATATTTTTTTCTCTAAGATTTTTCTGGATCTAGTACGCGCCAAAAACGGAAAGACTGGAGAACCCATCAAATATTCCTGCAATCATAATAGTCAGTAAGTTTCATTTCTTCAGCAACAAGTACTCGCAGTTATATTTCTGCAGCAATAGATAATCGCAGTTGGATTTCTGCGTCAATAGTATTACCAGAAAAATGTTGGCTAAACATGTAGCCAAAGCTTTACTGAAGAGAAAATTCCTGATCAGAAAAAAACAAATGTCTGCGGTCGCAGAAAATCGCAAGGGGGAGGAGTTGGAAATAATGGAACTTCATAGGATCAGTTGAAAGCAATATTTATGTAGAAATACTCCGAACGCGCGAAACTTGTGGTTCAGGTGTTTAATTCCCCTAGAGATCTGAACAAAGAAAGAATCCCGAAGACCGTGCGAATTTTCGGCGAGAAGCAATATTCTGCGAACATCTTGTAGAAATAGGGTCCTAGAGGGCAGTGTTGGGATAACAAGCTTCCTGAGGCCGAAGCCATTGATTCGATCCTGGGGGGGGGGTTTGAGGTCAGGAAGTAAGAGGGGGAAAAAGGCGACCTCCTGTAGCTGGGGCTTCTACTTATTCTTTTCGTACCCTCCAGCTTTCTTATTACCAAACTGCAGCACGTTGGCAGTTCGTTCACTGGCTGCCGGGGCCTCGGTGTCCCAAAACAAAAATAAGAAAAGAAACCGAGGCTCGTCCGCTCTCGGGAGGATTTCTGGGTAATTGAATTAACCCGCGAGACGAAAAACGAAACCCCAAACAGGTCCTCGTTGCAAAAAAAAGGAAAAGAAAAGGAAGAAATACATTAGCAGGAAGGGTGGCTACCGCCCGCAAGCCCTGTCTAGCATAACATTACTGCAGATATATGACGAGCACTGAGAATAGCATCCTGACTTTCGGAGTGGGTGGCTGAAAGAAACAATGGAAAACGAAAAAAGGAGCTCGTTTGTTCTTTTCAGTGAAGCTGGTAGACACATCCGGTATATCTCAAATTTCTGCAGAAATAATCAGCAAATAAAGCCGCTCGCGTGCAGGGGCACTAAAATCCGGGGAAAATGGGCTTTTCAGCGTCGGCAAATCCTGTTCTTGTTTATCTGACCGACAGCAGACGTTGAAATTCCTGCTTCTGCTGCCTGCAGATATTGGCAGAAATAACTAAAGCAGAGTTATTGAGCCCCGATGCAAATTGTCTTCTGCCATGTTAATTGGCAACTGTCTCAACGGGCGGGTTGAATTCATAAAACTTACGCCTCGCCAAGGCTGAGGGTGGTTGTTATTGCGCCATGACTGCCGCTACCATCGGAACCAGCAGCAAACATTACTGCCACAGACATTTTGCCGACCAATACTGGGAACCATCAAGCGTTTGCTCAAGACCCATTCACGTCCAGTTATCGCTGTCCTGACATCCCTTCCCCCTCCGTTTGGCTCGCAGAGGACGAGCGACGAGAATTTCTGCAGAAATATTATAGCAGTTGGTGGCGTTGTAAACCCGAGCGATGGCGTTTGATTTGGGGAGCTATTCCCAGAAAAGACTTGAGGTTTTGGAACCTATTGTCGTCTTTGGCTTGTGTGTTCCGTTCCTATTTTTCTCTTTTGTATTTTCCTGTCGTCGTCATTGTTTGCCAGTAACAATGGTGCTCTTTCTGCAGAAATATAACTGCATGGCAAAAGCGAAAAGGCTTCTTTTCTAGACACCTGTCATGTCAAGGGGAAAACAAGCTTTCTTAAAAGGGACGAGAACTTTGTTCTCTTTCCCCTCGAATACAAGTAAACAAGCATGACTGCGACTGAGACAGTAATGTCTGCGCTGCAACCCCGTGGCAACAATAACCTCTCTTCCCCTTTTTCAAGCTAAAATGCGAAAGAAAAAGGGGAAAGAAACGGCTGTAAGTACTTTGGGGGCCGAGAGTAGTAAATATTGCTTCTAGCAAATCGCAACCAAGAAGGTGTAAAAAAGACGTGCTTAGTTTTGCAGGAATATTTCTGCTGTTGCCAATAAAATACGGCTGACGTTATTTGGGCCATAAATACTCGATGTTTCGGGAGGAAGGCACTCTCCATTTTTTTACATTTTTTTTACGGACCAGAACTGGACCAGAATTTCCCCACAAATTATCGCGCTATTTGCCAATACCACTGCAGTAATAAAACAGCCTGGGACTTTTCCGTAAGGTCCACGTTCACAATGGCGAGATTTAAAGCAGTACAAGGGAACTATTTTCACAGCTTTAAGCTAAACCCGAAGATAGAATCCAGTATTTCTTCCCAGCGTATTATCGGCTTTCTTCAAACGACCAGTATCAAAAGGAACATTGTTCGAAAAGGAGGTCCTATTACGTATAACTATCGAGGTTCCTCGACACTTGCGTCTAATCGAACGCCGGGGGAGGGTACAAAAAGAAATACTGTCTCTTTCTCCTCCTCGGTAGCCACGTCTTGCTGCCTACAGCAATTTCGTTCGGGTAAGCTTAGGCCTAAAACCGACTCCTACTTTCCAAGTCCATTCCGTTCCCTTCCCGAGCTAGGCCGTTACCGAAAACCCAAACGAGCTTGGCTGTACAAGTAATACAATTTCTGCCAACAAACAGAAATGCGCAGTAATGGTGCTGACGATACCGAATAAAAAAAAAGTCCAGCATACGTAATCGAAAAACCTTACGGGCCAGACCACTACTTTTAAAAACGACCACATGGGGATTCAAACCATCTTCTTCCTTGAATCCCCAAGATCAGAGCACCAGCAAAAGTACCGGCAAAGTTCTCGTTGAGCAGAGCTCCTGGAGAACAAAAGAGAGAGGAGAACAAAAAAAGAGGCCAGAAAAAGTCCCTTGAAAATCTTGCTTTGCTTATGCACAGTCTTTCTTGCCCTTCCCTCCCACCCCCTCCTTTCTAACTCCCTCGTTCACGGCTTTTGACCTGAATATTATCCTCGGGAGCCAAAAGGGATGACACAATGATCAAAGACACAGAAAACAACAGGCTTCACGATAGCCCGCCCAACTGAATACAAAAGGCAGCACCTCCCTTCCTTTCTGACTTGAATAGCTAATCAGTTTCAGCAACACCCTCTCACCCTCACCCCCGCCCCCTGCAACAATACAGAAATCCCCACAACTGCTGCGCTTTTGTGCCTTAGATAATCTCGCGGCTTCCGTTCCAAATCTCTCTCCCTAAACACATTCAAGTCCGCGTTTAATGCTGCAGAAATACGTTTGATCTTTCAAAATCCTACCCCAGAACACAGTTCCTTAAAAGCTAAAAACCCTTGAGAAATAAAGATAGCGCTCGCTTCAGACAGCTCTATCGGCAAAAAGCATTTTTTTTTTTACTTCGAATAGCACCCTAAAGATACGGTGCAAGAAAAAAGTTCGAAATATTTGGATGCTTTTTGGTACGTGCAGAAGATACGCTCGGGTATAAATTCAACAAAAATGCAGGAAGAGATTTAGGAGGTCTTGGGAAGAAATAAGGTGTCCGGAAGAAATTAAGCGTCAATTTTACAAGAAATTCTTAAAACATCCCGAAGATAAACTAGATTCCGCATATGCAAATATGAAACCATTTCAGAAGAAATTTATTAGATATTCAGAAGAGGTGAGAAAAAATCTCCTCTCACCAGGCTAAAGAAATGACAAAAACGGGGGGCGATTTTTCTTCATTATTTCTGCGCTTAACAAATTCCAATCCTTTTCCAGACCATTCCTGGTATAGTACTGCATAGAAATAGACCTCTTTTGGGCTAAATTAAGGAAAATTGGAATGTTAAATAAAATGTTGAAGGGGACATTTCACTCGAAAGGGGACAGAAATTCACAAGAAATTTGTCAAAAACTATTCTACAAAATTGGGAAAGATGTGACACGGTCTTACCCCAAACTAGCAGGAGTAATAGCATTAGAAGGTCGTCTACAGAAATGGCAAGTTGTTAAGCAGAAACGTTAGAAGCGTTTGTCATAACTTTTGAAGAAGACACTAGCTTAGCTACGTAATTGGAGTCCCTTTTGCATATCAAGCATGTGCACTTTTTGTACTTTTGCAATTTAGTTTCGTATTTCTGGCAGAAATAGAAAGTATTAGCCCTTTCTCCTAACATCGAAGTGTCTTTAAACGTTCTGAAAAAAAAACTCCGGGTCTCGAGCAGGAACTCGGAGAAATGTCACCATGTCACTGGTGTATACAGGAGGGAATAAAAGGTAAGTAATAAAAAAATTAGCATAATCCAATTCCTGATCTTCGGATGTGATCTGGAGACAACATTTCCCGCTACCCTGCCTGTCGGAATGAGGAAGGAGAACTTGATTAATTCCATTGTAAACTGTACCACTTCCCCCAACTCCCTGAACAACCCACCCATCGCTAGCTTCATAAAGCAAGAAATATTGCTGCCTGACTCGCTTGCTGAACATTTCTAGCCAATGATTCAATGTCGCGCCCTCCCATACTTGAACAAAAGATACACGTTTGTGTTACTAGCGACTTTCTACTGTTAATCAAATAACTTCCTCATTCCTTGCCTTTTACCCTCTTTGCACAACATTTAGAGTCGTAGATCATACAGCCCTATTTCGCTTTATTTCTGCCCATTTCTGTCATTAAACCTTGGATTATTTTCGCAGATTTTGTATACTGAATTCAGGAAGTGTTTGTGCTTACTACGGTCTAATACTGTAAAAGTTTCTTGTCTTACATACCCATTCCCAATATGGGAAATCGACACAAGGACGACTTGACATAGGGACACCGCGGGCCCCGACAGAAGGACGCCAGGTCCATAACCACTTAAAGGGCCAATAGAATTTCGAGTTCAGAAGGTCTGCTCATTGGTTAAGCGCCAATGAGATTAGAAAGTGCTTAAGCCGTTAAAAAAAAATACGTCACAAGGACTTCGGACCCCAACAGAAGAACGCCTAACCTAACCTTGTGACGTACTTTTGCCTTCTGTCGGGGCCCGGTGTCCATGTGTTGCGTTGCCTATTACCCGTCTCGTGGATGCTTAACGTACTCCCCTTTTGCCACTATATTTCTAGTAAAATGTTCCCTTCTAAAGCTGTCTATTTCTACCGCATTTCTTCCTGGCATCCCCAATAGGTAAAAATTCAATTTCAAAGGTATTATCCCAAAAGCAAGTAGAGGGGAAACGTCTAGGGTGACTGAAATAAGTTAGTTAATGGTAAGAAAAAAATACTCGGCCTACCTCAGAAAAGCAATTGAGTTGTCAACACGAAGAAGAACGACGCTTTTACGCTCCGCAAAGCTTTCATCGCACACACACACTACACAACAGCCCTTTCAGTTTTTCTCTCTTTCTCTCTCTCTCTCTGTCTGTAGTTTATTTCTTCCGCTTAAGGGGTATATAAAAGGCTCTTAGGCCTCCAGGCTAAACTATTATTGCGGCCTGTATATTCGAGTCCAACAAAAAGTTCCTTAACCCGCCCGAAACCAGATCACTTAAAACGATTTCTGTCGCCCGAAGCACTACACCAGAATCTCTTGCCAGGAAAAGTTTCTTCTTAAACCAAAGGAAAACAAGAGCACGAATTTCTGTCAGCTTTATAGGGCACTTTTACCAACTTTTCCTTTCCTGGCTAAACCACCCTCCCTTTGAACATATTACTGCAAATCTGTCTCCATCACTAACGTCGTTATTTCTACGCAAAAAGAAACGCGGAACAGATATCTTACCCTTTTTTCTTCCTTTTTTCCCAAGTCCTCGAAAGGAAAACTTCGGAATGATCGCCATCAGCAATCAATGCTTCCACGCCAAACACTGGCCAATAAATTTCGGCTAACTTTCCACACCCCTTGTATCCCTCCTTTCAACCCTCCCCCTCACCCTTCCCAGAAAAAAATGGAAGAAAAAGACCCGCCCTGGGTTAGTAATGCCCATGTTCTTGCTGTCAGGGTTTAGGATACACTTACCCCAACGGGAAGGATGAGGGTGAAAGGGGGAGGGGGAGGGTAGCAAGGGGCGGATTTAAGGTCGCCCTATGGTAGTTTAGAGCGGAGATTAGCTTGTCGCTGTAAAGACCCCCCGGTGTCTCGCCACTGACCGGACAAGTTCGAACATTTCAATCCTCCCTACCCCCTTTTACCAGTCCCTCCCCCCTCCCCCCAGCAGAGTCACTACTGGACAGTGGAAGATTGTGAGCACAGATTTCATGTGGTGAAGACGAACGGACTATAAAATCGACAGGAGAGAATTGGAGAGCGGAGAGTCCCAGTCCCAAGAGGGATTAACCACTCCTCCAAAGCGTCCTTTTACCCACATGATAAAATATTACTGCCAGTTCTGTTGCTTACAAGCTAGCTTTTCCTGCTGAAAACGCGGCCGGGCATCTATTACAGAGATTTACCGGGAAATTATGGCAGTTAACACTGGCTTTACTCGTGTTTATTCATTTAAGAAGCAGAAATATTAAGAACTTGGAAGAAATATTAAGAATTTTGGAGAAATCTGAAGAAACTCGGCAGAAATAATGGGTTTGAAATACACTGAGCTGAAATCTGGCACATTTGAAGTATTTCTTTGGAAAATAAAGTGATCTTGGGTAGAATACCTATCAAAGTAGGAGTCCATTCAGTAGAATCGACGATTTTGAGGAGTCGATTCAGTAGTTTTCAACGATCCTGTGCATCACTTTTACTTGCTGATTGAACTGATTCGTGAGGAATCTCTTCCGGACTGAAAGACACGCCAAACTCACGAAATTCTTTAGCACAAACCGGTAGGATCACATCACTCAGATTAGATTAAGGAGAATCACCCGTTAGAAATGATTCGTAAGACTCTATATCCCGATTCCCCCTAAAAGCTCGAATCGAACCTTTCCAAGACGACTGAAATGGAGACTTTTTAAGTGATCTGAATGATCCTGAGCCCTACTTCTGCTTCCCGATGATGTCGATTCGCGAAAGTTCTTTTCAACTGCAAACAACCCCAAAATCTACGAATCGCTTCAGCCGATTCCATCAACCACCTTAAACAAGCCAAAAAAAGTCCCCTAAAGTGGTCTGCCCTACTGGCCGATCCCTTAACTGCCGCTCAAAGGGACAAGCAACAGAAGAAGAAACAGCGTAAAAAAGGGGAAAGAAATACCCAAGCAGCAATTTGATTTGCTGCGTCAAAGTTAAAAGCACCGCGTCTCCCTGACTGTCTTTAGGGGGCCTCAGCTGCAATCACGTTTGAGCCCAAAGGGGAGAAGCTATACGAGCGAAAGAGTGAGCTCTCCTCTGGCCCCCGAAAGAAATCTCAATGACCGCAAAAAGCTGCAGATGAGAAGGATCGCTTGAGAACCCAAAATTCTTCCTCCGCTGCCATTTCTCCCCATCCCTTTCCTTTTTTAAAATCCGTAAAAATGCGGCAAAAAAATAAAAACGGAACAACGAATCGGTGAAAGAAACGTACGAAAATGTTCTAAATCCCGAGTAAATTGGGGCGACTGAAAATAGAATTCCCACACTAATGCCCATCCGTCACGCAGACACAAAAGAGAGGCACTTCAACGCCTTGGGGAAAAATATGGCCTTCCAAACAGAAACAGAGATATCGTCACAAGAAAGAGAGGCCATAGAACGAATAACAACCCATCCTCATAGAAATAATAGCCATTTCGGTGTGAGTGTGTGTGTGCGACGATTGATAAAGCTGGGAGCAAGCTTCCACGAGCATTTTCATTAAAAGACACCCCGAAGTCCTGATCGGCATTAAATATGTCTCTTAAGATGCCTGACGGCCTTCAGATAAGTCCCAAACTTCATAAAATGAAGGGTGGAGAGTCACAAATCTCCCAGATTAATCTTATCGGAGATTAAAGAAAAACAAACTAGGGTTTCGTAACCTGCTTATCAATTGCTGCGTTACGATTTTGTGATTCAACCGACGATTTTACTAAATTGCGGAAACTTTTTGGCAGTTGCTCTTGACAGTAATGTTGGCAGCAGAGTGCTAAAGCTATTGCCAGTATAAAAAGTAACGCTTGCCTAACCATGAATTGAAAATCTAGGATACAATGGGAGGTGGCTCAATTTTCAGAAATCCTTATAGTAATTTAGGGGATATTTTATACAAAAGACGCTAATGTTAGACATCAATTGGAAATTCAGGCAAATGATGTTGGTCCCGGAAGAACTACATAGATTGCTGCAGAAATGACAGCAATAGCGATTTATTGTACGGTTTCTAATGACCTAGACCTTCCTTGCCCCCTCCTGGGAAGGAACCACTAGCACGGGCGCGTAGCTAATGGATGCTCGTATGTTTACTATTTTGGCCTTTTTCCTTTCTCATCTAAAGAAAACATGACTGGTCCATGTCATTTGTAAGCCTAAACTTGGGGACGGAAAATCACTAGAATTTTGTGTGTGTTCTATCGTTCTATCTTCCGGTCCCTGCAGAAATAAGCCAGCAATCCTTGAACATACTTTAATTACTATTCACCGCAGGCTACAGCATTGTTTCTCTCGCTGGGTTAATGACCAAGCTCTTCTCGAGTTTCCCCCTCGTAACCACCCCTTGAGAAGAAATGAATACCCCCGAGAACGAACGACATATCTGCCCAAAATCATACCAAGCCATGACTGCAGCAATTTCGAGGGGAATATTGCATCTCTCGGAGAAATTATCTTCCAGCCAAGTTTACTTAACGTTCTCATTCAACTCTGTTGGATCCCCCTTTTAAACCTGCTCACTTGTGTCTAGTCCCCAACTTGCACTCAAACGGCTGCAGTCAAGTCAAAGTCATAACTGCGTATACCCTAATCATAACTGCGTACTGCACCACCCCTTTCAATTCATTCTAAAACTTTCCTCCTCAGCTCGTTCACGGTTAAGAATTCTGCATCCAATTGATTAAAGACCACCTTTACTCCTTTACCCATCCCCTTCAGCCATTACTCACCCTTTTCACCCTCATATCTGCAGAAATAGGGAATACATCCCAACACGCAAAAACGCCGTAGCTCTACCAAACATTTGTGCGCCCTTAGAGCAAGACCCATGATCTGATAAAGTACAGCGGGTTGCAGCGATAATAGAAATTAGGGATGAGAAGAAGGTTAAAAGGGTGCGAAGAGGGTGGGAGAGGTAACGTTGGTAAGGAATAAGGCTCGGAAACAGCCGAGTCCCCACAAAAAGTTGGAAGAACGTAAATTTGGCGACCTTGATCCCGTTGGATTGCCTTCAGCGAATTGCTTGGAGGGAAAAAAGGGTATCCGAGGGTGGAAAGGGGTTGGAAAGAAGGCTGGCGATAAGCAAAACCGATGTCCTGTTCCCCACTCTTTTATCCCATTCAAAGTGCTTTGCCAGGAAAGAGAGAACATGAAGAAAAAGGGATTACAAGGGCCCGGCACGGTTGTGTGACTGTATCCAAAGCACCTCATTTACTGCCACGTCTATAAAGTACTGGCTGCTGAAGGCAATACCCGAGTTTTCCAGCTAACACCTCCGTCCCGCAACCCTTTAAAAAAAGAATTTACAATGGAAAGGAACTGATGCTGCGGAGAAGAAATCAAGGAAAAACATGGTTAATGTCTTACGAAACGTTTGGGAAGAGAAAAGACATTTCTGCGCCACCGATGGCAGCAATAGAGGTAGGTTCGCCAGAAATGCACCAAATTTATCTTTAATTCCCTTACTTCTCTTAATTTCGTATCCATAACGTGTCCCTACTGAAAATTTGTCAGAAAATGCTGGCAAGCTATAGCATTATATCTGCAGTAATGGTAATATTACTAGGACAGACATATGGGAGTAATAAACTTGTTACGTAGGAGAAATAGTCACTTCCTTCATAGCCTTTTTTAACTTAAACTACTTTGAATTTCTGCAGAGTAATTTCGGCCAGAAATTTGAATATCGGCAGTCAGTAATGACAACCCACAAAAGGAATACCCGTATTAAATCTTAGTTTGTGACAAAGGGATGGAACAATCTTCCGAACAAAGATTAGAGGAAGAGTAAAAGTCGGTTTTAAGTGAAGCAAATGCTTCGCGGTGTTTGCAGTAATGTTCAGAAATACGGTCAGAATTCCCAAATGGTGCCAGCTCTGGCCGCCGGTGGTGTGAGTGTGTCTCCTCGCAAAGACCAAGACCTAACCAGGACTGACGGGCGCCAGAATAACTTGGAGACAGATTTATTTCTTCGGCTCAGATTGCTTTCCGCGCGCCAATTTCTTTTAACCTCGAAATAAGATGAAAAACTTCGAAAAACACCATCAAGTTTTGCGATCTGGAGTACCCTCTATTAAGCTCAAGATAGTAAACGTCCAAATCCGAGCCATTTCATTCGCAAAAATGTTGATGAAATTTCTTCACAAACTAAAGAAATGCGAGCAGTTATATAACATCTTCTAAAAAAATAAGAATAAAATAAAAAAGAACAAAACGGCCCTAAGAACTTCAAACGCATAGGGAAAAGACTTCCCGAAAATGTCGACTTTAATTGCTTTCTCTTAAAAGGATGGGTTCGGGGTAGGACTGCAGAAATGCAGCAATGCTAGAAATGTCTCTCCAATACGTGCCTAAAAAGCATCCAGGAATTTCTTCCTCTCAGAATTTCCTTCTCACGGAAACTGGACCTTTCAGTTCTTTCTCGTAACCTTCGCCTTCCTCGAATTAAACCCCCTTCTCTTTCTCTTCACACTCACCCTCAAAACAGCTTCGCAGCAATATGCCAGATGCCATAACACCTCCGTCCAAACCCCAGAAAGCTATAACCCCCCCCCCTTTCCCCAATCTTACATTGTTGTCGAGTCTTCTTTCCCTCTCTCTCTCTCTCTCTCGCTTAACCTTTTTTCCTCCTCTGACTGGAGAAATGTCTTCAGCGTTTGAGAACCCCATTGTTCCCTTAACATTTATGCAGTGGTGAACTGCCGGTCCCCAGGCAGAAATGGCACATGGAGGGGGCGAAGGGAAAATGTTGCTGGGTGTGAATCACATGACACAAGGAGATCAATAAGCGGAAAAAGCGGGTTGAGGTGGTTGTTTTGGTTGTACTCAAACGAGGAGAAACGGTCATTACTGCATTATTGCTGCTCCCTTTTCTCTACCTGCCTTCAACACAAGACTCAATTAGGAGCCATAAGTACAGGAATGTTGTTTTTCAGAACGGGGAATCAGGAAGACGATTTGGATACGATATAAAAAGTAACGGCAGGAACCCGAATCAGCATACAAATGTGGAAATTATTTCTGCAACCTTGCTTTATGCCTCACGAATGTTTTTTTTACAGACATTCTTTTTGGATCGACTTCAAAGAAATGGTTTAAAAAAGAGAAACTCGGCCTTTTATGTGTATCGGTTTCAGGACATTTCCTGATGATCGGTTGGGTCGGAAGAGATTTTATTCCTATTTCTGCCCCCTTTCTAAGAAGCAACCGCCCGGGGTGTAATTCGCCGTCTCTTTAGGGTACAAAAAAGGGGCCGATCTACAGGAACTAGTTGTAAGTACACGACAAGGATCTTTTAGTGGTCAACCTCAACTTCCTTGGGGTCTTTTAAAGTCAGGAAGGGGAAAAACAGTAATATTTCTGCGACGACCAGACCCTACTTAACCGCTGGGTCGCCATACCGGGGCTCTTTAACGGACCTTGACCGTCAGCAGAATAAATCTCCCCAGTGACTCATAGCCACTTTAATTCTCCACCCGACTACGGACTACTGATCTTCCCGAAAACACCTCTCACCAGGCTAAAGAAGTGGCCCAAACGGGGGGCGATTTTTCTTCGTTATTTCTGCGCTTAACAAAGCTCGATCTTTTTTGAAACCATACCTGGTATAGTGCTGCATAGAAATAGACCTCTTCAGGCATAAATTAAAGAAAATTATCATGTTTAAGTGGAGCATTTCTCTATCTCGTTGCAAAGGCTCATTAGAATCCATTCCTATCCGCTATAAGCTGCTGGAAACTTTAGTTGGATCATTTCCACGGTGGCAGCTGAACTAATCAGACAATTACACCGCGCTAAAGAGCCTCCCGGTAACTTTTGTATACATAGCAGCTTGGCAACAGCGATAACGCTGCTCCAATCTTCCTTTTCTCCCTTTTCCCCCGTTCTTACTCGCTCTGCTTCTGCTTTTTTATGAGATGCCAGTACCGATGGCAAACAGACGCGGTAACTGTGGTGGCTGGTTGAGGACATTGATCTTTCCATCTTAATACCCTGAGTAACACATGTGCTCACGTATCTTGCCCCCGAGACGCAAAACTTTTTTCTTTCTTTCTGTTCCATCTTCCTTTAACCCTTTCAGCCACCCACGGAACAATTAGCGTAGCACGAACGGTAACGACTCCATTAAGATTGGCAGTTTTAACGCCACTCGACTCCGAGGCCGCTAAAGCGTAACATGGAACCGAAAAAAATCAAAAATAAATATCATGACTGTCAGATATCCAAAGAAATGCCTCCGAATCGCAAAGTAAAGCTTTGTCAACATTTCTGCCAGCTTTTCTGAACTGGCAATTTCCGTTTGTGCTTGTTATCTCACTGCTTGTTGGCACCCACCTCCCCCTACCGTTTTCCTAGCCAACTACAAACAAAACGGAAAGAAATACAAGAAAAAAATCCGATTTATCTTTTTTCCTAGAAATAGAGACAACAGACTTGAAAGAGAGGGGACGAAAGAACCCTTTTCTTATTTGCTATATATCTTTCGACTTTTCCATCCTCTTTTGAACCAGAATAAAACCCGAATAAAAGAAAAGAAGCCCTCGAATCTTGAGAATTTCCTCTTCACACTCGCAGAAATACGAAAAATCTTCCGAAGACTTTTGCATTCTTTTTTTAATTGCTGTTTATTTTGTTGCGTTTTCTTTAAAAGCAACATAGATATGCGCATAGAAGTGTCAAAGGATCGATATGTTGATTCTTTACATTTCTTTCTTTTCAACCCCCGAAGGCTTTTATCACACAAAGAAATAAGGGAGGGGGGGGGTACAGGGACACAAAAAAAAAATCCGAAGGGACTCGAAGAGGTCCCTATTTTACATTCCGAACTCATTTCCGGAAAGGTGTCAGTGCTTTACGTAAATGATCATCCATCAGAATCTAATCCAAGAGTCCCCTCTTCTTCTTTTTCACTATCCAGAAGGTAGAAATCACTTTTAATGTTGGTGAGCAGAAATTTCTTTCTCTTTGCCTCGAAAATAAAGAATTTACTCCGCGTTGAAAGAAAACTTCAAACAGAAAATTCAGAGGCTCCGGTTCACGCGTCCCTGGTGCCTTTTAAAAACCCGAAAGAATGTAAAAAAAAGAAATTCCGAAGAAATAAGAGGCAGAAGTTTAAGAAGCTTGCGAGTCCCAAAAGTCCCAAATCGTTGATTTTTAATGACTCGGGGCAACGGCAACAACAAGCCTGAATGGCCAAATGGCCCAAGGCGGTAGAGGGAGGTTAAAAGGAACCTAAAAGGTCATAAACGGCTTAAACCACGCCCCTTTTAGCCCCAAGATTCCCGGAAACTGCCTCAGCAATGAAGCTAAAACGCCTCTTAAAAAAAGCTGGGCTAGATAAAACTGCAAAGCTTTGGAAATCCTGTGGTGACATGCACGGCCGCTAGAGGGACTCTTACGGACCCAGTTTGCGTTAAGCCACGCCCCTTTTCAGCCCTAACTGCCTGCCCATGTCCGGCTTTGTGTCCTAAAGCTGTAAATATGCTTATTCAAACTTGAAAGGAGTTGAAATTTATATTTTTACGTTTTCTTATGGACCGTGGGAAGAATTAACAGACCTAAGCCACACCCCTTTGGAGTCAGAAGTAAAGATTTGCAAAATTTGCACCCTTTTTGCAAAGGGAAATAATAAATCTTGACATTGAAAGCATTGCTGGCTTCGACAACGAAAGACATTATGAACGTACGGGGTAGTGAGCTAAAAAAATAAAAATAGACCCCGCCCTCTTTTGCCAGTAATGCGATTCTGTTCCACAAATTGACTTGGAAATCCAAACCTTTGATTTTGGAGGCAGAAATCGTTGAGATCAAAAGCCTTGGATGGCATTTGAGGGTTTTATTTACTGGACCTAGGGGCAGTAAAAGGAAATCCAGGAAGAAATAAAGGTTAGGCAGCTTTTTTTCCTAAAAATCTCGAGGTTGACCCTAAGGGATGCGAACGTGGACAAGATATGATCGAGCGTGAGGGAGGGAGGGGGCGGAGGGCTACCCACTCAAGCTTGACAACAGACGTCAACGACCCTATCATTTCTAGTTTTGAAGGTTTGTGTGGGGTATTCGGGGAAGAAATGTGATTTGGCAGTCCTTTCCGAAAGAAATCCCCTTTTTCTTGTCTACATTTTCATTCCCTTCCCATACCAGTAGTCAAAACACCACCGGGCCCAAGCAGAAAAGTCGTAAAGTGAGGAAAGTGACACGGAAAGACGAGGGAAGGTCTTTTGTTTGGAACTAAAAGGTAAGACCCCAGATTCACAGCTTCTGATGACGTCATCAGTCATTTCTGGTAACAACCGCACGAGGGAAAGAGAGTAGAAGAGAGCATAAAAAAGTACTTCTTCATGTTGTTGTTACAGAAGAAATGAAATATTTCTTTGTTGTTCTTTCGACGGGAGGCAGAAAGAAGATGACGGGCCCGGGCTCTCATTTCTGCCGGAAGAAGCACATCAAGCTCAATGGAAAACTAGGTGACTTTTTTTGGGGGGGGAGGGGGTACAGACGAAAGTAGGGAAGCAGCTGTGGAACTGCGGCGGCAAGCGAAACCCTCAATTGGAACGACAAAGCCACCTCCAGCCCCAACCTCCAGACATCCATCAAAGTCGACAGTCTGGTACCGGCAAGAGCTATTTCTACAGAAATCCCTCAAGTCCAGCACCACCCAAAGTCCTTCATAAAAACGGAGGGAGGAGGCCTTGTTCTCGAAACTTGCTCTTGTAAGCGAAAATCTGAGCTCCGTGAACAGTAATTTCAGTGCCAGTCGTATCCTAATTTCGGCGACCCACTTGCTCACCTATCTGCTTATTTTAATGCAAATTTCTCTCCTAGCACATCGTTTTTGATTGCTCAATTGTGGATGTTCAGTGGTTATTCATGAACTACCCAAGTTGGGGCTTCAAAATCCGGATCTTTTTTCTATATTTCGTAGCGTGAGCAGAGCTCATTGCTATCCTATGTGTACATTAAGGGGGCACAAATCCGGATCTTCCAAGGTCTTCTTTAAGGAAGAACGGAAGAAAACCTTTGTATGAATGTGTAACAGGTGTCAAAGTGAATAAGAACTCCTACCAGAAATCTCCATTAGCTATTCCTAACATCCCTTAACATTCCCTACACTATCCATCAAGTTGTCCTAAATGCAATACCCGGACACTAAATAATTCAATCGTCCTGGACGACGTCCCACCTGCTCGTTATACCTCGTAAATGCCTTCCAATTCTAAAAAAAAAAACTTCTCTGCGCTTAAATTCCGTCCATAAAACACATCCGTCCAAAATAAAGTAACAAAAGTACTGGAAGACGACCGACTCGCCCCTAAAAACTCTCCCTCTTCTCATCCCTTTTTCCCATTCAAATCTCCCTTTCTCAACTCTTTAAATAATTCCAGACAATCATAATACGTACGCTTACAAAAAAAAGCCCGCAGAATCACCTCTGGATGACGTCCCATCATCCTAAATCTCCTCTAATTTTACCCATGCTAATAACTCTACATTATTCTCAAATCTTCATGTGCTGGATGACGTCTTACCAGCCTCTTCACACTCGCTTTTCTTACCCCAAAACAAAAGTCTTCAAAAACAACGCAAGTTAAGCACACTATTTAGCCTTTCCTTCTTTGGACAACAAATTACCAGTATTTAAAAAAATATATATAGTACAAGTACCCTTTTTTTGTCCAAAGTGAAAAGAAATAAATAAAAGAGGAGAGAAAAAAAGGGTAAAATCACCTCACACGTAGGGAACTCGCCTTGGGGAATCTCTTTCTTCCATCCCAAGAGCGGCGGAATGGAGATGAGTCCAGCCAGGATCCAGACGACCGTAATCATGATGGCGACGCGGCTCGGCGTCCTCATGCGCAGGTATTCCACGGCGTGCGTGATGGACCAGTACCGGTCCAGACTGATGAGGCAAATGTTCATGATGGACGAGGTGCAGAGCAGCACGTCCACGGCGGAATGGATGTCGCACCACCACTGGCCAAACGTCCAATAGCCCATCATCTCGTTCGCGAGCGAAAACGGCATGATGATCAGCCCCAACAGGCTATCCGCCACCGCTAACGACGCGATGAACCAGTTCTGCAAGCCTTTCAGCGATTTCTCCGTCGCGATCGCGATGATCACCAAGATGTTCCCGCCCACCATGATTATCATGATGATCGTCACAAAAAAGGACGTCACAATCAACCGCCAGAGGGTGTACCCACTCGGGTACATGACCGTGTCCCAATTCCAGCTGTCCGGCCACTCAAACGGAGTCGGATCGCAGCAATTGCGGATCCAGGCTTGGGAAGCGTTGCTCTCGGTGGGAAGAACGCGTTGGAACCCGCTGTCATTCTCGTAGTTCGGAAAGGAGGACGAGTTCGGGGAGAAAGGGGAGGAGCTTGGGGCTTCCATTGCTGCAAGCATTGCTGCGCGATGATTCCGGTTTTATTCGGGGTTTAAGAGTTTTTTTTTCTCCGTTCGCCCTTGTCTTTTGCTGGCGAAAGCAGAAAGACGAGCGTCATCGTCCATTGGCCACATCTGCAGCGTGAAACGATAAAAGTGAATATTTCATTGCAGGACTGAAATAGACGGGAGCAAGGAATCGAAGGTTGAATCAGTGAGAATTTATGATCCTTTAAGGCTTAGTTTGTGTTAAACGTTAGAGGACTGTAAAGACTGCATTCCCTTTTCTTGACCGGAACTACTTTGACTGGAGAGTTGGAAATCATGAAGATGGAAGTGATTCTCTTGATTCCAGGGCCTGGAAACTGATTCTAATGGGCTCTGATTTCTAATTTAGTCGATCTGATTCTACATTTCTTCACAAATGACGTTTCTAAAGGATTCTATAAGACATAAACTACAGAAGAGACGCAAATCTTGTGATTAACCGAACCGATTCCTGTGATTCTAGGAAGAAATATTGCTTTTCCTAACGTTGTAAGTTAAGAAGGGAAAGATTTGCGTATGAAAGTGACTATTATGGTAAGGTTAAGCCAACTAAGCTGACATAAAGAAATGAACCCAGTGATTTTGATGATTCTAGACAATATAGACTGATTCTCTTGATTCTGCAAATAGAAGAACCCTATAAGAAACATACAAAGAGTATCTTCCTCAGTCATTCATCGGTTATCTTCACGCAGATTATCATTTTCATGATTGACAGAAGCTACGCTATTTCTATGCGATTCTGTTGATATTAGATATAACTATTCTGTGATTTCCGTGAAATAACCAAAGCCAGAGTTTTGCATACAAAATATTCGCGGGGTACGATCCATTTCAGCTTTAGAGAAGAATACAAAAATCTGCGTAGTGAACCTGAACGATTTTGTTGGTTCCAAAGTAAAAATATACGAAAGGCATTCTATTACTGAATATGCGCATTCATATGACGTATTTCCCAAACATTTGCTGAATCGTACCGTTTGGCAAATCGACGTTCTTTTCTGATTCTTCCATGCAAAAACTCTTCCCGGAAAAACGGATTTTTTTCTCTCCGTCAACGTTCCTATATATGACAGAGTACTAAAGCCCATGACGGTGAAGCACTCGCAGCAATTTTGTTCTCTGTCGATCGCTTCCCCCTTTTCCTTGCGACGATCAGATAAAAAGAGGCAGAAATAGTAAAAAAAAGGAACGAGCGTACAAACCCGGAAAACCCTCTTTTCCTTTTTTCCTCTACAAGGTCACCATTGATTAGCGCCTGTTGGCTCGGGGAATCAGGGAGCCCTGGAAAACACGTGTCTGATATATCAACACTAGTTTCCATCCTTTCACGTATAAAAAAAAGAAAAAAATCAATCCTTTCTTCCTTTCTGGATTCTTTAATGACTTTTACCCCAAATTTCTGCCATTTCTTTGCATCATCAATTCTTCGAGATGTTAAGGGACCAGCCCATTAAGGGGAACCTTATCTGCGAGCTTTTTTTCATTCTTTTCCCCCTTTTAATGTCTTTCTACAGTCTGATTCCATTATCGACGCTTATTTCTGAAGCCCGATTCTTCCGTTTGTGTTCTATTTGTAACATTTGATGAGTTTTAGCTGTCAAAAGTTTTTATTTTAATAACTCTTATGTCAATAAACGTTGTTGAGATGGTTTGGGATATTTCTACGGAGCGAGTCCGGTGATTTTATTTCTTTTTTTTTTTTTAGTTTAAAGTGTCTACAAATTTCTGCTCCATTTTGCTGATGAGATCCTTCCGCAGACCGATTTGTTCTCATTGGAAGAGTTTCTGTAGCTCGGTTTCTTAGATTTCAGTCAGATTTCGTTACTGAAGCCCGATTCTCCCGACTGTACTTTGTTTTCTAATATTTCATGAGTTTTAGCCTTTAAAGCTTTTTATTTCAATATTCAATGTCAATGCACGTTGTCGAGATGGTCAATTAGCTTTTCATAGAATACTTCGATTTAGTTAGGATAGTTCGATTAAAGTTTTATCTCCACTTTTCTGATTCTAAGACATTTCCAGGAAGCGATTCGTTTGATTTTAATATTTTTTGCAGCCCGGTTTCTTGAGCTTAAGCTTTACTTTCTAAATAGTCTCGCAAAACTTATACCCGCACAGTGTTCAATTTTGAATTTTGTGGATCTTCCATTGCTTATGTCTGATTCTAACTACGGTATTTCTACGTAATGAATCATAAGATCACACGAACGAAACCATTTACGCTTCGACGAACTTTCCCACGGGATTCCTTTGAGTATAAGGCACTGCTGCTGCTTGATTGTTGAACAAAACTCTTTGAGATTCAAAGGTTATATGGCCCTGGGCTGGAATAGGGAGAGGTAATATAAGTTCATGGGTCCTAGGTCTACGGAAAGACAATTGTCCTGGAACGGAAATTGATGTTCCTAAGAGAAAAGAATGGGGTTGATTCTCCTCGTTTTATAGGAAATCGTAAGGAAGGTAGTCCAAAGGTAGTCAAACCAAGCCGTTGGAGATAGGGGGGGGGTACTTATTTTACGATGTACCACCAGAGGCTCCTAAAGAATAAAACGAGCTCGTAGAGACTGAAAGGTTTTCGCACCCTGCTGCGTGCCAAAAGCATCGTGTAGAGAGGGGCCGAGTTGGTGATTCCAAGTTTGTAAGCTAGCAAACTAATCCTCGAGTGGGTTAAGTAATTTGTGGCTCTGAGGTTTCTTTCATACATTTATACAACCGTAAATCTTAGATTCTAGCAGCCATTTCTGCGCTTTCTAAATCGGGATCGGGAACATCATTTAGTATTTAAAGCCATAAATAGTTTAAAAAACTGACTAGCTTTAAAAATGTTCGGTACCCCAAATAATTGTCTGTTCCAATGTTTTCTTTAGCCCAGAATCAACTGAATCACTGCATAGAAATAAGCAGTGAACGCTGCAATAAAAATGTCCGTAAATCGCTAAAAATTTAACAGCTACAATGACAAATTTTAATCTCTTTGTAGAGCAAGTTCGGTTTCTGTAAAGTAACTTTAAAAATGAACTAGTTTATATTTCTTCCGCCAGTGGCGCCCAAGTCGAACTCCCTCTAGCTCGGCAGGTTTTAAAGCTGCAGACTTCAAACTTCTTACTGGGCTACCCCACTATCTTGCTGGATTTACAGAAATAAATCTGAAAGGTTATTCAAAGTTTTTTATTTCTCCCGCAGCGGCGCCCAAGTCGAACTCCCTCTGGCTCGGCAGACTTTAAGGCTATGGAGTTCAAACTTCGTAGTGAGCTGCCTATTATCTTGCTCGATTTCTAAAAACAATTTTGAAAGATTATCCGATTTTTTTCATTTCTGCCGCAGCGGAGCCACAGTCGAACTCCTAGCTCGGCAGGTTTTAAAGCTACAGACTTGTACTGAGCTTCTCTATTATCTGACTGTATTCACAGAACTAATTCTGAAAGCTTATCCAAAGTTTTGGCAGGGGCGCCACCTTCGGCACTGGCGCCTTAATCAGACAATGGATATAAAACTACCGTAAGTTTTAAAGCTGTAAGCACAACAGTATTTATCTATCCGAGTAGTTTAGAAAAAGCAACCAGAGAGAGCTAAAACTTTACACTTTCTGCCGTTCGGAGCTCTGAAGGAGTCAAAGTAGTAGCGATAACTCCCGCAAGTTTGCAGGGAACTAAAGCTAGGACGCCCAACAGTTACCTTAACATATTCACAACGCCAGACAAGATTCTCGATGTAGTAGAGCAAGCGACTTTACAAGCTTCCGCTTCTAACTCAAAGAAAAACTTGGGAATCGAGCCATTCCGACCATCTTCCCGAGCCAACTTCCAACTTTTCACCCGTCAAGCAAAGCGCCATATCAATACGCAGCGAAAACTTGGAAGGAAGCCATTTTACTCCGCCAAAGCTCGCAAACTTTGACTTAAATGACTACGCATTTTAGATTCCCTGCTATCCTAAAAAAACGAAACTCTCCTCCAGCTTAGAACGTTCTCATGTTTCCCTCCAAACTTTCCTCACAAAACGCTCCCAAACTTGCCAACAACTCACCTCACCTTCCTTAATCGCCCTGTTGCCCGGAAGAATTAACACTATCGCCCCAACCCCCCTGGTTTTCCTCCTCACACCCTCCCCACCCTCCCAAAGGTCAAGAAAAGGCTAAAGGGAATTATCGACTCATATCCATCTCGCGGAGCAGGAGATCCTCAGGAAAAGCCATTTCCCTAAGCCTGACACCCCTTTAAGCTCCTCTGCAGGCGTGGTTTCCCTCATTGTAGCCCGAAACGAAAAGGCTGTGAGCTGCATAGGGTTGAGCAGCAGCGTTCCATGGGACTAATGCAATACCCTTGTCACATGTTTTGTCCAAATCAATAATAGCTTTTTCTCCCGCGTTCCGAGCCCGAGCCAGGCATCACAGCAGGAAGAGACAGCAACCCAATGCAACAAATATTACTTCACCCGTTCTGCATTTCTAACATATCTACCGGCCCGGACCGACTTGCCATCTTCCCAATCTCGACAAAAAAAGGGTTTTCAAAGACTTTTACCCCCCGCCCAGCTTGTCCACCATAACTACAAACAAGAATTCTTCTACCTCCTTTTTTGGCGAACAGAAATAGTAATAATAGAAAAAAGAAATAGACATATAACTGCGACTGAAGCAACAAAGCAGAAATTTTTCAAGCGACGGTACTGTACCGTTTACAGACCATTTGCCTTTCCCCGGCCAAAAAAATGACCAACGATTCGACTCGGTTCAGTAATTTTCTTATACAATAACAGTCCATGTCCTAAACGCCTAACCTTCTGACCTTTCGGGCTTATTTACCATTTCTGCGACCCTTTCTACCTTCCCGAGGTAACTAAAAAAATCCCTTTCCTCGCAGAAATATTCCCAGATCGGCACGATTTCCCTACCAAAACGGTCAGAAATTCTGGATAACCAGCGGCACGCATTCCACGTGAGATCGTTAAAAAAAGAAAAGGTCCGCAAGCCACGCCCCCCGGTAGAAATTTCGTTTACAATACGAGGGGTTTCTCAGGCCAAACTGGAATTTTCGGCCGTAAAAGTCGAGCATTTTAACCCCCCAAGTAGCAAATTTTTTACGGTTTGCTTTACCCTCAAATGTCCCGGTTTTACCCCGGCAGCCTGTGGTATATCATACGTCCTACTATTGATTACCTTTACCCCCTCAACCAACCGTTTTCCTCTCGACTCCGTGTCGCTAGCAAAAAGCAAAAACGCTTTTCTGCTCGGTTTCCTTGTTAAAACTGTAGATAAACCCCAACGAATCTCCCTTTTTTTCCTCCTTTTTCTTATTTTTTCTCGGGCAGAGAGCAAGAGCGATGCAGTAATGTCAAGAAAGAACCCAAAACATTTCCGGAGACACCGCTTTAGGGAGGGGAAGAAAAGAGTGCTTAGGAAATTCCTCGACTTTTCGTCGCTTTGTTGTTTTCCAACTTTTCCCCCTATTTTTCGCTTTTTTTCTCCGCTTCAAAATGCGAATGATAATGTTGAATCTCATTAAAAGATATCAGCCCAGACCCATACTTTGTAATGCGAGAAGCGGGTCCATTTCTTCTTCGCCAGAACTTTGGGAAGGTTCTAGAAATGGAACAGTTATTTGAGAGTAACACTTTGGATTCACTTGGCTTATGGGAGGAGGAAAAGGCGTGAAGACGATTAGGAAGTAAGAAAGGAGAAAGTTGTTTAGGTTCGTGCAGAAATGGGCTGCAGAATGTATCGGCAGGCGACGAAGCGAGCGCATAAATAGACAATAAGGCTATTAATCCCGTCTCATGCCTTGGGTTTAGGACAACAACAGCTGTGCCAGCCAGTCATGAAAAAGATGAAGACGGAAGGGGGGACGCTGTATGGCTGACCCGGAAGGTTTTTGCTCATTACTGCCGCTAAACCTCCTGCCGCGCTGTAGTCAAACTGACGATATCTCCGTCCATTTCAAAGCTGCCAACCTGAAATCTTGCAATTAACTTCAGTTGGCCATATGAGTAAAGATATTCTGGCAAGATCGAAACAATTCTGATAGAAATTACTGCCGCAGTGGCGCAGCAATCGAACTAGTACGCGAATCATGGGTGATTTTACTAACTTAAGCTGGTATTGGATGGCATTATTGTAAAGCTTCAGACTCGCTAGGCTCAGTAGTTGCGCATGACTGCCGCAGTAAGTCTTGAAAGAGTCGCGAAATTGACCCATATCGAGGAAAATGGTTAGCTCCTACTGGGAGAACTGGTATTCTTGGAACGTTAACAGGACATTGAGTTTAGTTTAGAGTTGTTTCCATGGAGTTGCTGGACAAACTGGAGTAGATCCAGTTTCGAAGGCTATGCAGCAGCAATGAGAACTGGCCTCAAACGAAATTCCTGCCAAGTTTGAAGCTAATCTAGTGGAAATTACTGTCTGTAATAGCGTCCGAGGCGACACGATGAAACTTTAGCAATACGAAGCCATAACCCGGGAGTTCAGACGGCCATTGCTAGTAATTTCTGCTGAATTACTTGATTAGTTTGATCGCTCTTATTGCCACAGTTCAAGTAAGGGTACAACAGCAAGCGTTAAAGCCACAACTCGCACAACGAATGGTGTAATTCGGGCTTTCAGTAAAACGCAGCGCTTATCAACAAGTTTGGAAGCAACTTGCTATTACTACCGCAGTGGCGCTTCAATCTAACTGACCAAATCTCCAGACATTTCAAAGCTACGACGCTTACAGTGACGAAATAACACTAAACTATAGCCATATACAGACAACGACATTGTTATAATTTTAGTTTAGTTCAAATTACTGCCGTTGGCGCTCAAGTCGAACTGGCTTTATCTTGGCCATCTTTCAAGCTAGGCCGCTTAAAATAAATAGGTAATTTAAGCGTGTCCTGAACAAAAGGAATACAGGTTTTAAGTCCCATTTAGTTCAAATTAGTGCCGCGTTGGCGCTAAAGTTCAATTGACAACATTAAAGAGTCCAATTCCAGCACATCATGCTATCACTTCCTGCTTATTCAAAGCGGAATTTAGTCCAGAATGGAGCCACAGCAGTATTCGCACTACGAGTGCCGACAACTCGCTTTTGCATACCCGCTGTTTAGTGCCATATATTCGACAACAAATTGGCCATGGCAGAAGGCGCAAACTGTAAAGACTTGTTCCGAATAGGGAGCCACTTTTGTCCTAAGCCACAGCAACGTACTGTACACTAACACTCGGAAAGTCCTTACAAACAGGACTAAAGCTCTAGAAATAACTACGGAAACGACTCGGATCCAAAACGCTGGCGAATGGTAAGAAACTTCCAAAGGTGTAACGCCACACTTCCTTCTTCTTCCAAACTTTCCTTAAAGCCCTAACCTCCTAGCTTCATAACCGTCATAACCATATAGTCAAGCCTACCACCCACTCGCTTTTCCTATTCCAAACAGGAAAAGAAAAGAAATATTGACATTACCAACTTCTTGGCAAACACACGAACACATGTCCAGAGATGATACTACGGGAAGAGCCTTTATAGGCCGAGCTATCAATTCCCCTTTCCCCTGACAGCTATTTCTTCACTGCTTCTAGTATACTTAAACATTTCTGTGCAGAAGAAATATGAAACTATACTAGAAGACGTGAAGAAATAGCTGAAATTTGGTTATCTCTTTTAAGAAACAAAATTCCACAAAAAGACGGGTCATAAACAGCAGGCAGGAGAAAAAAAAACGAGAAAATATTCGCTCTACCAGTACTACCCTTAAATCCTGCAGAAATACTAGGTTTTTATTACCTGAGAGGCTAATAACGTTACAGAGTTGAATCTCGCTGCCGTTGGTTCTCTTGCGAATCGGATTGAAAACGCACACAAGAAAAGTCCGACTCCATTTTTTTTTTCATTTTTTTTCTAGTCTGTCGCGTTCGGATTTTTTTAACTTCTCCACCTACCCAACTGCCAGAAATACATTTCTCTCCTTTTCTTTCTACATTTATGCTTCCATGGTTCGCCATGCATACGTAAGTAATGCTCTCAGAAAGACTTCTCTTTTGGCCGAGTCGGGGAACAAAATGATCCTACCTATCCTTAAAGCAGTCAACTTTCGGGCGTTAAAAGCTAAAGTTCGGGCAATCCGAAACTGCCGATCCGGCAGAAAGGGGAGGAGCCTATTCTAATCCTTTTCACAAAGTTCCACGCGGACCCTTTCGAGGGTATTAACTTATTGGCGCCAAAGCGATACGAATCTTTGATTCTTTGATTCTTGAATCAAGAATCAAGAATTCTTGATTCAAGAATCTTTGATTCTTGTGGTTCCCACCAACAACGATTCCCTTGAGTTCTCCTTAAAGAAAAAAGCAAAGAAAAAAAGGCCCAGTCTCCTGGGCTCACTACAATCACCGAAAACGAATACCTCGAAGACTTTTTTATTTACCTTGATTCATGTTTCCGGTTGATTCATGAGTCAACAGTTTGGTAGCACGTTTTAACCGAGAATCGTGGATTCTAAGCACTGATTCTCACCGATTTTCTGAAATCCAATGATAACTGGAAGGCTGCAAATCGTTTTAGAACGCACTACTCCAACCTAACGTCCATGTACGTGATGACTCAGGTGATTCTTGACGCTACTTGATGATTCTTAACGATTCTGCAGAGCTCAGGAAGCTTTTCAAAAGCCCAGGGAACTCACGAATTATTCAGAGTGTTCCTCCACGACAATACTTGTGAAAACGATAGCACCCAAAACAAGATCCAGCAGGGAATCCATGATTCTCAGCCTTTCTAAAACACAGATTCTTGACCAAAGTACATAAACTGTACGATTCCAAACGTATACAATGACCCTGTCAGGATTCTAACCAATTTGGTAATGATTTCCACGATTCAAACTAGTTTTTCGATGAGGGCTATAACAGGTGAGATTTCGCGTCCACCGGTGTTTCTCGTATTTTATAGTGATTCTAACTTGGATTACACATTACACCTCTCCTAGAATGTAATGGAAACGTAGCTCTAGTTCTAACCCTTGTCCCAGAACAACTGAGAAGCACTTGGAGGACGGTGTCGCTCTTTTAAGTAGACTAACATGGGTTGGCCAGTCCTGCCGCGCTCCTCCGTTGATCTTTCGTGAGCACGCGCACATGCTGCAGCTGGACCAAAAAAAAAAGCCCTGACTGGCGTACCGCCAACAACTTGTTCGAGTTCCTCCGCTCGGTTTCAGCTCCTCCTTGCTTATTTCTGTCCCTTTTTTGATTTTATACTGCTGTTTCCCATGGAAAAAAGGGTTACATCCTTTCCTCCCTTGGAGCCAGCAGCAGCAGCTTTAACAACTTAAGTGGAGGACGAGGACTGGAAGTGGTTCCAAAAAACTAGAGAAAGGAACCCCTAAATTGCTGCGTCAGCATCAACATTCCGGTACTCTCTATACAACGGAGCAATACCGATCACAATGTCACGACTTCCGGTTGCTGCCAATCTATAATCTCGAGTAATAAAATGAAAATAAGAAATCTAGGGACACACCCGGCTTCAGAATCGCTGAAAATCACCTTCTTCACCTCGAAGAAATGCAATTTTTTACTCAAAAATTGAACTACCTCCTTCTACAGGGCATATAATCTTCAATAATAAAAAATGAATAATTCTAAGGATGAGATTCAGTCTCAGAATCAATTGAATCGAAATATTCACGCCAAAGAAATAAAATTGTACTTCTGAAAAGGGTGATTTTCTCTTTCTATATGGTATGTAATCTCCCATCATAAAAAAATCTAAGTAATCTCTGCCTGATAACCATTTGAATCGAAATATTCACTCTAAAGAAATCGGGGTTTATTACTGAAGAATTTTTTTTTACTTTTGTAGCTATCATTCCAGTGATTTCTTAGGTTGGAAAAAAAAGGAAAATTGCAGTGGAAGTAAACATGGCAGATTTCTGAAGGGGCGGAGTCCAAGCCCCCCGATGATAGACAAATAACAAATAACCAAGGTTGTGTGTGTCTGTCTATCTATTTCGTCAGGGCCTAATTATAACCAGCTTAGACGGGGCTTTTCTTTTCGTTATGCTTGACAGAAACGTATCAATAGCAGCTCGGAGAGAGAGAGAGAAGACTTTTAGCTCAACGGAGGCGAAGATTCATTAAACAGAGCTTTGGCCATTTACCGAGACAAGCTCAATTGTTGTGTTGGACAACAAGTCCTTCTTGTGGGACCTATTTCATACATCCGCCAAGTCAGAGTCGAGAAAGGATGCAGGAAAAAAAAGGCTCTTATAGCAATTAGGGACTCTTACAGCTGCGCCCCCGTACTCCCTTGGCAGTAATATATATAATAGCTTGCTTTTGTGGAGGAAGTTCCCAGAGACCGTTTTGTTTTTCTGCTGGTCTTGGAGTGCTCCGTTGGTAGCACTGTAAATTGTAAGGTAAGAGTTAATCGGAAAGTACTCTTGGGACAGTCAACTTGGGGTTGGCAGAAATGATTTGCTAGTACTTTTTGACTACCTACATTCATGCATATTTCAGGTACGACGGAAGCTTCTTTAGTTTCAATGAGCGTTTTTTTTCGGATAGCAAGACTTAGAAAACTGTAAAGGAACGCACAACGATTAATTTCTGCTAGGCGGTGATTCCAGCCGAGAATTTCTGCCACGGCGCTGCAGTCGAAGCGGCACTAACTCGAAAAGTAGATGAGCTGGACCGCCAAGTCTTTACAGAATCGTTTCTTTACCACATTCAATTTATTTAAGCCGTCATCGCGAGTACTAGAGACGTTCACTGTGGCGCTGTAGTCGAGTGAATCATAAGTCAGAACGTCATGAATCTATGAAGCCATGAAGCTTAAAGTTGGCATATACTATCTGTTAATATGACTGATTTCGTTTACACAATTATACTAGCTTACGCCTCGATTGGAAATAATACGTACTGGTAAGGTATTGCGAGCGAAAGAATTGGTAAAGGATCCAGCCCATAAAGCCTATAAAGTTTGATAGAAATCACCTGCTCGTACTTCGATCCTAGGTTCAAGTGACCATAACTTGGAAAGTACCGTTGCTGAAGACTTGCAATTTGACAAACGTCATCTCCCCGTTTCTTTCCTTCTACTTCCACTGAAAAAACGAGTCCCGCGCGATGGCGCTGTAGTCAAAGTAGTCATAACTCGCTCGGTAGAGCACGAGCAACCTGGAATTCCTTCCAGCGAATCGGTACCTACCATCTGATTTATCTAACTAATACTCTGCGTTTTCCACCATTCGCCGCCAGAGTCCCTTTCTAAAAGTGATCTTGTCTTCTACAAATTGGCTTCTGACACATCAAATTTCCTGTCTAAACCTTGGATATTAGACCCTTTCGTCTCTCCCTTGTGTAACACATTCAGTGAACAGCAAGTCTCACGTACAGTACACCACCCCAACACCGCTAACTTTCCGCGGAAACCCTTACTCGCGATAAAAACTCCGCAATAATACGCAACCGCCCCTTTATAACAATCTTGAGGAGCTCTAAAAACGATACTCTTTTCGGTCCTCGGCGATTGCTGCTCCTGCCAATCGATTTTAATACCTCAAAGGGACTGTCCCCCCAGAAACAATACCCAGCCCACGAGCTGAGCATCTTTTATAGGTTCCCTTTCCCTTGACTCTCGGCTCTTCCTTACGGTACTGGGCCCCGCGAACTTGTTGGTTCTGTTAATGCAAGCGTCTCTTCATCAGCATTTCAAACGGACGAAGCTCCATGTTATCTCTCTCTCTCTCTCTCCTCTCTTGCTATCCTCCTTTCGCTCCCAGCTTATACACACACACACACACTTGGGCCAACAGACTTTCGGAAGCTGACGTTGCTCGGTCAATACTTAACATACACTGACCCTTCTGTCCCCCGACCCCTTCTTCTCCTTCCTTGCGTCCAGTTTTCCTGCATATTTTATGCCACGTTCACTTGGAACTCCAGGAAATCAATCATAAAAAGAAACCCGTCCCGAATAAATGTAAACATATTTCAGGA
Organism: Lepidurus couesii; assembly: GCA_022832235.1. Taxonomy (NCBI): domain Eukaryota; kingdom Metazoa; phylum Arthropoda; class Branchiopoda; order Notostraca; family Triopsidae; genus Lepidurus; species Lepidurus couesii. The sequence goes on from JAGJRP010000166.1 coordinate 57,437, forward strand.
GCTCCTCCCCCACCCTTTAACTCTCCAACAACAGCTCGCTAATTAGTAGTGACAGCAACGTGGCCCGTCGCAATGGAATGCTTCCCTTCCCCCTCCCCTTCCCGCTGGTGTTACGGGCAACACGTGGCTTTCAACACCACTTGACGTTATCACCCCAAATCAAGCTAATCATTCCGCACAGCGATTCCGGGCCAAAAGTTGCCTTTTAAAACGGGAGTGACAACCGAAACCAAGTTATTCCTCGCCATCCCCTTATTTTTATGGGCTATTTTAAAACCCCCATGGGTAAAAACGGATACGACCGTAGAGTATTTACCGGGGGTATTGGCCAGCAGGCGACGTTTTGTTGTGCCACGGTTTAGTCAAGCGTTGGCTCATTTAAAAGGAGGGGGGAGGTTTCCCCCCTTGTTGGGCAATAAGACTGCTCGCGGGGATCTACGGGTAATGTATTTCTGCGGCCCTGGAAGTTTAAACCAACACAGCGGGCGGGCTAAATTTAAAAAGGGAAACAAATGACGCTCCACACTTGACTGACGTTTGAGACGCACCACGGTACAAGCTACGGGAATCTTCGGAAACGAACACCGAAACGTTGCTTTACAGCTATCCCTCCCTCCAAAGAGCAGGAGCAACTCAACTGGGGTGTAAACTTCAGGAATAACTTCCCATATCATGCGGAAGATCAAAAGACAGTTAACAGTCTCTATTGTGACAGTTCTTCGAAGACTATTTGGAAATGCTTTTTCACAGGCCATAGTTCCCATCATCAATCCCATTGTTGCTCAAAGGTCCAGCATTTCTAGAAATTGCTTCCTTGGTAAAAACTATCGGTTTTGAAAAATGATATGCTACTTTTAGCAGATATTTGAATTTCTACCATTTATGCTTCTCGGAACAGATCTAAAATTACTAAAAATGACTTTAAAATAACTTTGAAACACGTATTGTACTTGTGTGTATACTAAGTCTTCCCAAGAGCTAATCAGTCGTTAGTTCAAGATAGTGTACAAGAATTTCTGCAGAAATTTCTATTTTCAGTTTTGTTTTCTTGGAAACGTTATTAGAAAGGTTCAAGTATGAAGCCAAAAAGAAAGCTGAAAGAGGCAAACATAACGACGAGATTCATTACTGGTCCACTTCTGGCACACAAGTTGCAGAAATGAATCGTAGCTATTTGGACGGTTCTTTTTTTTACTTCGTAAGCTAGTAGGGATTTTGCAGAGACCTTTCTTTAAATGAACAGACACGAAGGAAGCCACGCTCCCATTGAGTGAAAATTGAAAATGGCAGAAATCCAGAGCTGGGCATTTCTGGTGACATTTCTTCCAGAAACTTATTCGCTAATCTAACTTTCCCGGAGCTCTTAGGCAGAACTAGCTCAAGATAGCTCCATACCCGGGGGTTTCCCTACTCCCGAAAAGTTTTTGGCCCAAAAACTTGACATGTTTTTTTTTTCTTTGGGGGCATGTCTTCCTATTCCCGTCTGGGAACAATGGATTAAAAGACCTCTCCCGTTTCAAAGAAATTAATTAAGAACAAGCCCAGAAAGAAGTATTCTCTCTATCCCTCACCTTAAACTTAAAAAAAAAATTGCCATTCAACCTTACAGAAAATTCCAGCCATTTTTAAGTTCTTGTCTAATTCCGCTACTCGCCTATTGTACTACCCAAATCCTTGACAAGGAAACCGGAGTTGGGGCGTTCTGAAAGGGAAAAGGATGCTTTTACTGTATTACCATGCAGGAATGTGCCTAATAACCCTCCCCTCCCCGTTCCTCCTATTGACCTTGTCATAGACAGCTGACCCAGCTCGAATTACGAAGCGATTTGGCTGGTATATACGTCTTGTCACAGCAGGGAGGCTTAGGGGACGAGAGGCTTTCGATAAGGAATGCGTGTAGGCGATAGACGAGGCGGGGTGGGTCAATCCGTCAAACAACGCACTTAAACTTTCGGTCGATCAATAAAACCTTCCCTTCCCCCCACTGCTCTTCGTTAAGATCATGGAAGTTGTCCGAGGACACCGCGAAATGCAATCCACCAGCCATGCAACGGGAAGATGACCTCATGTGACGCTTTAACCTTGCACCCTTGACCTGTTTCGACCTTAACTTGGGCTGGCTGGGAAAGGAGGTTTAGTTTGAGTCTGGTCCTGAGTGAAGAAAGATCGAATCGCGTTCAGAGAAAGTTTTGTGTCCATTCAACTGTTGTGTTAAAATCTAGCTAGGAGTTAAGTGAGAGGACGTCGAGTTGGGATATGTGGCTGTGGTTGATATACGTTGCCATGGCGTACGGTAAGTGACTCGTTTTTGATCATCGAACTATTTGAGATAAATCGGGGATTTGTTCTGAATTTTTCTTATGAAATTTTCTTAATTTTAATGCGTTCTTTTTAATCTGTTATGAAAACACTGCGTTAATTAATTCCTTGTACAGACAAGCGTTTAGTCAAAATGTATACCAGGAAGTTAGGAATTCGGCGGATTTTCCGGATTTGTTCGACGTCGAACTTTCAGACAGTTGCTGGAAAGTCTCCAAAACGCTTAGAAAATTCTTAGAATCGTGGGGAATTTATTTTTCAAAGTCCCGATGTGAAGGCAAGTGATGATTAAGTTGCAATCAATGGATATCTGGAATTTGGGGGAATTTTCTGTCTCTATAATCAAGCGAGTTTTAGACATTTAGACTTCAGCGCCATTGCGCGGAAGAAATGTACAACTTGCCTTATGCAATCTCTAAGAAATTCAGAAGATTTTTCCAGGAATTTTGGGAATGGGTTACAATGAGTCAACTTTAGAAGTTTCCGAGTTATCGACACTTTGCCTGCAGCGCCAGCGGAAGTAATGTGCAACTCGTTTCGAAAACTATTCAACTCTACGGGGTTTTATGCTACAAAACTACACAGACGTCTGAGAATGGCTTGGGATAAAGACAATTTATAATTTGCCACTATTAAAATCTTCCGAGTTTAACGTCAGCGCCATGGCGGCAGAAATACGAGGCTTTTTCAAATAAAAAAAAAGGTGACCTAAATTAAAGACATTTGAGGAAAGAGTTCCAACGCGCAATTTGGCCCGGATTTCGCCAACTCCCTTAAACGACCCTCTAAGCCCCGCCTTTGCAATGCTATCTGAGATGCACGAGAGGGTATATTAGGGTCATTTCAGGGCTAAACAACTGGAAAGAACCGAAACGTACAAGGGTTGGGAGAAAAGCGTTTCCCTTTCCTGAAAACTATAACTTTAAAAAAATAACGTATCTAAAACAAAAACAAACAAAAAAAGAAAGAGAGCTATACCAGCTTGGCAATAACGTTTCCTTCACGGTTCCCCAAGCTTTACACCCCTTCACCCTTCCCCTTCCCCGTCATAAAAAATCTTCATTTACTTCTAAATTTCCTTCTTTAAGAACCCACAAGCTGTAACCCCAATTAACCCTTTTGCTTCCTTATGAAGTCATTAAATGTTAAATCTACCTTCAAATTCAAAACCACCCCTTGAACCTTCTAAAAAACCTTCTAGCTTTTTTTTTTAAGTCCTTAACCTGAAGCTTCAAGTTTTGCCACTTGCAATCGGACTACTTCGGCTCCCGTTTTTATATCAAGACATTTAAACCTCCCATGGAAGAGGAGATAAATTAGCCTCTTAAAATATCTCAATTCCCCTCCCCAAAAAAATGTAAAATATACAACGCGTATAAACATAAATATAACCCATTCCAAACAGGAAGTCAAACTTTTTTCATCTCAGACAACATTCCCGCACTAATGACACACATTGTTGACATATCTCTCCGCTTCTTCGTCTTCTTCTGCTCTTTCATTTCTGCTCCGATCCTTCACATCCCAAGACAACGAGCTGGATAGCAGAACCCGTTGTTACTTTTAAGATGGGAGACACACAAGCACCATCACGTCCTTGAATTACTGCATTTGACAAAAGACGCCAAGGGGATTCCCTTGATCATCTCCTCCCTTTCCACCCTCAATTTTCTTTTCTTTTTATCTCACACAAATACATTTCCAGTCTTTTTAGTTATATATCTAGGCCCTTCTCATTCATTTTTTCTTCACTTATTCAGCCCAACAAAGCAAGTGCATAGAAGTTATATTATTCCCTTTCCATCTTCCCCCGAACCCAAATATAATCTCTTTTCGAGAGCTGCGTTTTTTCCATTTTTTATTTATTTTTTTAGCGCAAGAATGATACTGTGAAGAGTTTAAAGATTACAATATGGTTGTGTGGTGGTGTTTCTATTTTCTTTCTATTTTTTTCGTGCCTCGTTTCGCTTTTCTATTGTTGAATTATTAAGTTTAGGGGCCTGAGCATGCAAACGTGTTGGCACACCAAGATGCACCCAACCAACACCTGACGGATACAATATCGCCCAGCGATTTCCTTATTTTTCGTCCCATTTTTTGTTTCTTTCCTCTCTTTCTTCAGACCTGACTGCTTCGTCAGGGAATATTTTGTTACTCTATTGTCAGGCGCTTTTACTTATTCAGATTTTAAATTCCTAGAAAGAAAATGTAACATGAAAAAATAAGAAAAAACAATGGATTTTTTTTTGTTTAATGTCACGTTGCGGGGAGTCCTCATTATTATTGCTTCGCTATGATTTTTACCCGAGTTTTTGTTTCCTTTCCGCCTCTTTGCGGAGGTTTTTAACGGCTGTTGTAGGTTAGGCAAGATCCTATAACGACTCTCCTGATCTCTTGGGCTATGGAGTGCCACGCTGGCACGGGGAGCCACAAAAGAAAAGCAAAGAGAAACCAAGCAGAAAGGAAGATATACAATAACGTTCTTAAAGGGGGTAAAGTGGGCTACAGCATATTTTAAAGGTTCCAAAAAAACGGAGCAAAATGAAGAAAATCAAACATTTATAGAGTTTAGCGCATGAAAGCTTTGCGAGGAGGCTTCATGCCTTGGCAGGTCGGGTCCTTGTTTTCAGTCCTTCTCATTTCTGCCGCTGGCGCTGCAGTCGAACTGACGATAACTCGGAAAGTATTGCGGTTAGAAAATTGATTTTTTTATGCAAGCTTGCAATCGTTGTTCTGATGTCAATAAAATAGCTTTGAGAGAAATGTGCAGCAATATTAGTGCCATTTGCCATTTTCTTCAGGATCAGAAAAGAAAGTCTTTTCTAGTCTCGAAGACTCATTGTGTGAGCTTCCATTGTGGGTATCCTAAAATTATTATATCTCTGGTGTAATGTATTGCAAGTTCGCGTGACTGTCGTTATGGCGCTGCAGTCAGTGTCGGTAACTCGTGAATTCATGAAGATGGGAGTTTCGTGGTTTTAAATTCAATTATAGAGAAGCTTGTTGGTAAGACAAAGAAACAGGGACCAGCGCGGAAGGGAAAAATGGAAATACTGTAAATCTCAAAATGGAGGGTTCGAATGAGAATTTGATTATTTTAGGAGCGCCAGTGGAACAGATGGCTGAGAGTCGCTTGCATCTGAGTCCGGCCAGTAACATCACGGAATTAACCAACATCATTTGTGATCTCGAGTCGTGGCCGCGACTACCAGACGCCGCCATCTGTGACAAGTACTACGTCTGCGATGCTCGCTTCGGGTATCTTGCGGCCGAGTACTGTCCCGAAGGCATGGCTTTCAACATCGGCCAGCAAGAATGCCACTTAAAAGACAGAGTCGACTGCACAACCCGCCCCATTTTCCGTAATTTAAAAAACTTAGTCGGAATCCTCTTCTTTAAGATAATTGGACTTTCTCTTTATAGATAACCTACTACCTATTCTTGAGCACGATCACAGTACGATACATTTCCTTTCTCTTTCATTTCGAAGCATTTTTTAACGATTTTGATTAAAACTAGCTGACACACATCTACCTGTCGAAGCACAAAATTTAGTAAAGCCCGACTACTCCATTCTAGGTAAGATCATTGTTATTCAATTTCTCAGAGAATTTCTAGCCAGTTTTACTTGTTGGGATTTAAAAAATTGATTACAATTAATGTAAACGGATAGCTGGAGGAGTTCCTGGCACAACTACTGGGCAAGCCGCGGGTAACTATAGCCTTTTAGAAATGAATTTAAAATCATATCTTCTATTTACGAATAGGTGTGATTACTGCCGATACCACAGCTGGTAATTTTTTTTTTCTGGTCACCTTAAAAAATCTTCATTGCTTGTTATTTGAAGAAGCAGTCAGTACTTCGGCCAATACTTTCACTTTCCCGACCTCGATTCAACTTTCCTTCCCGCAAGCCAGTACCCTTACTATTCCTGCCGGTACCGTCCTATATCTTCCCCAAGGCTACACAATTACCGCGGCTGGTAACGTTAGCGGCAGTGGATCGCATAAACATCCTTCTGCAGCCGATACTACCGGCCCTGTTAGTGCGTCCGGTACTGCTGGTACCAGCTCTGGTGGACTTTTTATTCCAGCCGGTCCAGACACGTTAGCTCATCCTACCGCAGAGTTTACAGGCGGATTAGTCACCGTTCCCGATACTACTGGAATCAGTACGGGTGGCGCCGGTACCCATGCAGGCCACGCTGGCCACGCCGGACCCATTACCCCCATTACTTCCGGTAAGTTTACAACCAAACACAACAAAGTTTTAGGTTTAACAGAACTCGATTCGAAAGGTACGGCTGGTACCTCTGCAGGCACTGCTGGTACTTTTGAAGGCACTGCTGGTACCCCTTCGGTTACGGCGGGTACTTTTATAGGTACTGCTGGTACTTCTGCGGGGGCTGGTACTTCTGTGGGTACTGTTGCTTTTGGGGGCAATGCTGCTTCACCTCCAGACACAGCTGGTACTTCTACAGGCAGTGCTGGTACCCATACTGGGCACCATGACCACTCAGGTGTCCTTTCCTCAATTTCTGCAGGTAAGTCTGCACCAATACACTTAAATCAGGGTCATCTAGATAGATCTCACAAAATCATTTTCCTAAAAGCGGATGCTGGTACTCCCGCTATTACAAATCCCAGCGATAGTGGGCACCATACTGGCCATCCAGATTCTGCAGGAGCCATAACTCCAATTACTTCCGGTAAAACCGCAGCCATTTCTTATGATATTATATTTCTGCTAACAAATTTTTTTAAGGAGGAATGGCCGGTACTTCAGAGGCTGAAGGAAGCCTGTCGAGCGTGCTTGCTGGCACTCCAACTGTTTCCGCTACCGGCACCGGGTTTCTTGGCGACTCAGGACACCATAATCAACCAGGACACTACGATGTGAGGGACTCGACTTGGGCTCACGGGGCAACAAGTGCCCATCTGTCTCCTCCTCAATCCCTGCCCTTGTCGTCATCAAATCAAGCGCCATCCATCACTACCTCCTTGACAAGTCAAAGCCCTGAAGCTACTCAGCATGGATCTGGAAGTAATCACCCCTCCGCCACCACTCGATCTTCCTACGTCTCAGTAATACAATAAAACAAACTTTCCTCTTTTGTCTCCCCTCGCAGGCCTGGCCAGTCCTTTTGCGTCTACAATGACTGATACTTCTAGTGAGAAATGAAACTTAATAAATTCTTTCCTCTTAAAAAGTAACAGGAATATTGGAATTCTCTTTCAGGTAGCAGTAATGCGCCTGGTCCTCTTAGCCAGGCACTACTGGGCCTCTACCTGGTCGAAGGTTTTCTTTCCCAACGACCCACCAGCTCCGTGGTCAAAGACCAGGACTTGAAAAACGTGATCCAATTGCTGCAGAAATACAACCCCGGTATAGCTACCTCCCGTAGTCAAGCTCCGTCCTGGCCCATTCCGAGCCACCGGTTATCAAACCCCAATCATCCAGCTCAGACCAAGACCCCAGACCATTCCTGTTCGACTTTGCAGCAAAATCGCATTCCCGACCGGCTCCAATGCGACAAGTACTACGTCTGCAGTCCTCAGCAAGAATTGCTGCCTTACTTATGTCCAGACGGTCTGGTATTCGACCCGCTTGTCGAAGAATGTCACCTTCCTCAAAGCGTAGACTGCAGTGACCGCCCCAAACTCCGTAAGAAAGCCCATCTTGATCTCTTTTACTTCTTCAAATTTCTTCCAAAGAAGTTAATAGATCTTCCAGTTTCATACATTCCTAATTACGATCTCTAAATTCCTATGACCGTGTTCAAAATTCGGCTTAATGTCCTTAAAACAGAGCCTAGTCAAGGGACTGGCGTTTGCCCACGCCTTAACGGGGTTTTTAAGAACCCGGAAGATTGCCAGGAATTTTATGTCTGCACGGCGGGAAGTTCTAGAACCGTTAAATGCCCGAGAGGCTTAGCTTTCGGTCTCCAGTCCGGATCCTGCGTCTCCCCCGAAATCGCGGGGGTAAGTTACCCTCTCATTCTGACAAAATAATTCCAGAAATAACTCGCATTTCTGCGTTACAATTGCTTTAAATGTATCGCCTTCCCAGCTTCCAGGTTGTGAAAGAGACCCCGATGAAAAGCTCTGCGAAGGAACATTGAACTTGCCTTTAGGCATGAAGAAACTGCAACCAGCTAGCGACGACTGTCGCAGTTTTATCGAATGCAGCAATGCTGGCCAGTACCAGCGACGCCAGTGTCCACACGGCCAAGTTTTCAACCCTAAACTAGGGTTCTGCGATCTCCCTGCTCGCGTTCCTAGCTGGTAAAACCTTAATTCTCTTCCAATTTTCCTAATTCTGTGAACTTCTTCCTATTTCTTCAACTTTTTCTGTTCTTCTAGTTAACTTTCTGCCTTAAAATGTCTTAGTTCTCATTCGTATTTCTTTAATCCTTCCTATTACTCAAGTTTATTTGAATATCTTTGATTTCTTGCCCAGAACTTGCGATGTTCCCTGTTTTATTTTTTTAATCTTCTTGTTTTATTCATGTTTTTCTTCATCTCTTTCTGGAACTTAATAGTATTTTTCCTCTTTCTTTTGCAGCGAAAATTACTACTTGTAAAAAGGCCAGTTCATGCGGAAATTCCGGGAGCCACAACTTTAAAAAAACTTTTTAAAATATTTCTCCTTTTTTAAGAAAAAGAAAATGGAATTGATTGAATACATGAAAAGAGGAGACTGTAACTAAGAAGCGTAAGAGCTTGTGTAGATTATTGATGGACGAACGGACGGACCTTATTAGAATTGGTAATTTGGCAGTCGGAATAAGGTAAGGGAAGCAAGAGTAACACATTTCACGCTTGTCGCTCCAATAAGTCGCTAAGTCTTCCCCCAACTAGGATTGCAGGAGACAACGAAGACAGTAGATTCAGTTTCTCCCCCACCCCTTTCCTTTTCTTCTATTCAACCCTACTCTGACACGAGAGTACATAGCGTAAGGTCTTGTGTAGTTGCAGAACTTATAACTTTCCCTGCTAGTTATGATAAAAAAGATGTTGTAAGCGTACAACAAAGAAGAATCTAAACTAGTCGTGTTCTAACTCGATTTGGTTTGCAAATCCATGGTCTAATTGTGCTAAAATACTGGCACTGTTCTCGTTAGTTGAGCTAATCTACGCTCTTGAGGCTTCATTTCAGGAAATGAAGTTAAAACCATGGATTTAACACCTTAAAATAGGATAAAGACGTAAACTTATAGTCGTTTCAGAAGAGCTTTTAACTTCAAATGAGGGTAAATGGAGGATCAAAAAGCAGGTATTTGATTGAGCTTTGCAGGCGTGACTTTAGAAAGCATGAAGAGCTGTTAAAAAAAGCCAAGAAGCCATTCCTTTGCCCATGTGGGAAAACTGTCTGCCCAATCCATAATTCCTACTAGCCTATACTCAATGGGTGAGAAAAACCACAAACCAGCAGGCGAGAAAGTCAAAACACGTGCCCTATGGAAAGAGAAAGTAATATAATTTTTCGCAAAGGTAATATGGACAGTTTACTTGCTATCCAGGATCACGAAGCATGAAGCGCATCTCCGAACCAGAAATCCATTTCCACCGTCTCCTTAAAATCTTGCTTGCCAGCATAGCCTTCAAATGAAGCTAAAAAAAGAGAAAATCTTTAGTTTTTTTCCCTTTAAACCTTATATTTCATAATGTTCTACTTCTTTTCCAAGACCTTCAGGTAAGAATCGCTTCTTTGAAATCGTATTATATGCACTAACTTTCTAAAGCACGATCTTGTGGCGAAATTCACTTTAGTCTATATCGGTCGTTCTTTTTTTTATTTTACTCTCTAGATCGTTTTAATCAATTAAGCGTCTCATTTATTGGTTTCGCTTTAATAGCTTAAAACACAGATAACTAACACCTCTTATATTTTAAAATAATCAGGGTCAACTTAGACTAATCGCACAGTCACGTTTTCAGCCATCTTGTCGTCTTGTCGTCACTATGAGAATGCCACTGCAGTAATTCCGTCCGCTTGTTTTTTCCCGCGAAAACTTCCTATCGCGAAAGCTTAAAATCGATTACATTTCGTCTATAGCAGCTGCAAAGCAAAAACTTCGCGCCGAAGGCTTGTTATCGATATGATTCCCTTCGATGTTGATCGTCTAACTGGGATAATAAACTTGAAGCTCCCGCCAAAGGCTTGGCATTGATGTTAGCTACTGCCTAAATCGATTCTTAACAACTTCTCGATTACATTCCGCCCGCTCCGGCCAAGGCTCCGGCGCAAAGTAAATAAACAGTGCATAAATGTGTTAAACAGTTAAATTTTCCTATTTTTAACTTTTAAGTAAGCTTCAAAACTATTACATAATCTCCTATCTCTATTAATCCGTCTTTTTTATAGAGTTTTAGTCATCTAACTTGTCTAATTTCCTTAACAACGACCAAAGAAGTTTCGTTGGGAGCATTCTGGCGCTAAAAAAAGACAGCGAACCTCAATTCCCACCTTATATGAGCAAAGTAAGCTACAAATCATCTCAATTGCTCCTCCTTTTCCCCGTCTAGTTTTTTGCCTAGTCCACAATAGTCCTTAATTGTTCTAGTCTCATTATTCGCTCATTTTTGGAGTTTGAGAGCGTGTTTCGGGGATTTTTTTTTCAGAGACAGGTACTTTAATCATCGCCTTGAGGAGGCGTGCGTTTGCCAAATCGTTTATATCTGCACAGCTCGTCACTCCGTCAAAAACGCTTTACAGCCTTGCTCCTGTTGCATATCTTAGAGCTCCCAAGCGTTGCGTATCACGAATGTGCCAAGCTGCCAACGACATCTCACCGTTCTTAAATCTTCAACCTCAAAAAGAATCGAAGAAAGAAAATAAGGCTCCCGGATAATTGATCCTGTAAACAAGGCATAAAACGAGGGTACTCCCAAGTTTCCCGATGTAATTTAGCCCCGTGTTTTTGCTATTGGTATTGGCGATCTGCCAAACTTGGGCCAAAGGGAAAATAAGAAAACAAATGGGCAAAGAAATCCCCTTCTACCGTAAAATATAATGAAAAAAACCCGTAGAAAAACCTTTGCACAACCCCAACTTTATGTCTAAGCCAACTCGCTAAGCCGGTTTTTCGTGAGTTTGCGTTCAGCCCAGGCCTTGGACAAAGAGCGAGGGTAGAGAGAGGTCGCTCGACTGGAGGTCAAGGTTACGTTAAGGTTTTTAAAACGATCCCTTCGAAATCCTCGCTGGCTCGCGACCGTTTTGTTGTGGTGTTTCGCTTCTTTTAAAATTAGAGCGTTCTAAGTACTACTAGATGTCCTCGTAAAATTCACAGCGAAACCCTGTAATTTACTCAGAAGTGGGACCCCAACGATAATGATAGCTTTTCCAGCTAATTATCATCTCCTCAGCGGCTCTGTCAATTTATTCCGAATCCAAAAGAGTTGGTAAGCTTGTAAAACCTTTTAAGGATTAAGAAAAAGAGAGAAAGAAAGGGGCAAACCGGTTTTTTTGGACCATCGTCACTCCGCTCCGTGAACTGACCTTTAGCAATGATTATGCATACCAGAAAAAAAGGCTTGGTAAGCTACCTCCAGTTAATGTATTCTCATTTTTATTTTTTCCAACCCCGCTCTTATTTATATACAGACAAAGTAAAATCATGACCGGTGAGCGAAAACGATGACAGACGTCGGCTTCGAGGTTAGTTTCACATTAGGAGGGACAGGAATTTCTTGGATGTCGTCGTCGAACGAGGTTTGGATCACGGTCGCCCTAATTGGAGCGACCAGCGGCCGGGCTTGGGGTTTTTTGAAGGTGAAATTATGGTTTTTGACGTGAACTTGGAATTGCTGCTTGGAGGGCAAGTTTTCCTTGCAAATGAGGCATTGGTAGAGCTTTTCCTGGAAATGGGTCAGGTGGTGGAGCTTGAGGAGCTGCCGGTACCCAAAGGCTTTGTCGCAGAGTTCGCAGGAAAAAGGTTTCTCGCCCGTGTGCGTCCGTTGGTGGGTTTTCAGCTGTTTGGCGCAGGAGAACTTCTTGAAACACGTGGTGCAGTCGTAAGGTTTCTCGCCCGTATGACTCCGTTCGTGGATGACCAGTTGTCCCTTTTGGATGAATTTCTTCCCGCAGAAATTGCAGGAATGGGGGCGGTCGCCGGTGTGGATCTTTTCGTGGCGGTTCAGTTTGCCCGAGTGGACGAACTTTTGATCGCAGAATTGACAGGAATAGGGCTTTTCTTGCGTGTGGCTCCGCCGGTGGACGGTTAAGTTGGCTTTGGAAGAGAACTTCTTGGGGCAGAGGTCACAGGCGTGTGTTTTGGTGACAAAGTGGTTCCGCTGATGGCGCGTCAGTCGGTTTTTGGTGGGGAAACACTTCTGGCAAGTGTCGCACTGGAAGAGGGTGAGTGTCACCGGTTCCCGCGAATCAGCTGTGGTGTTCGCCATCTTGGGTCAGGCTTGATAAATGGCAGTGGTATCAACGGTCAACTTTGCAATTCTCAACGGTCAACTTTGCTTCGTGTGTTTCCAAACTTTGACAAACTTTTCTAGAAGACTTTAAGGGAGGTTTTGGTACTTTTTCAAGTTATAAGAAGGTTGGGAATGTAATGCAGTTTCAAAATGGCAAAAAATGAACTTGATCCTAAAGTCACTTTGAAGCGTGTGATAGATACTTTTTGCTTTATGTAACTTTTCAAGGCTGAGTTTTTTCTCAAAGTAGGATTTCGCAGCTGGCTACCAGTTCGTCAAGACTGCGTACGTTTTGATTTGTGCAAATGGTTAGCAGGTTCGCGAGCGCTTCTGTGCTTTATTGCAAATCTTTTTTTGCTTACTTTGTCTGTCCTCAGTTTCGTTGGACTGTAGGGACAGTCTTGGAACTTTTTTGAAACTTTGTTTGAATGGCTATCTTTGATCTACGAGCAGTCAGAACTTGGATGTGTTGACTATTTCGAAATGTTGGAATCTTCTTTGTTGTAATCTTTGAGGCTTCGACTCTTGTTAGAAAACATTCAAATCTTTAGCCTCCCGCAAGGACTTGAAGCTTCTGCCAATTCTTCTAATTTCGTCAGTTTTTCTTCAGAAAGTGGATTTTGGGAACAAATCAAATTGGGACTTTGGAAACCAAAATGGTGGGTTATTTATTCTGGGCGTGTGTCAAGAATCAAGAAAAATAACTGGGGACTTTTAATTGGTCGAGTTGCTTGAACTTTAGAACGTTGGAACTTTTCAAAACTGTAAAAACTTGGAGAATGAGCTTTGGATCGGGTCCCCAGCGAGGGAAACGGAGAGGGTCGAAGGTTCCGATCACGACTGACGGAACCTTAAAGCGCTAGTGGGGAGCTATTCCTTGTATCAGGTCAGGTACACGGGGAAGCGTTCCTCGGACAACAAGTTTTTTGTCCGGTTTTTCGGGAGAAGGTGGTTCCGTAGATCTTTTTTTCTTTTTTCTTTTTTTCTTCTTTGACTCCCGTAGCAGACCCGGTTTCTGCCCCTGCAAGGTTTCGTCGAGTAGTTCTTGTACCCAAGGAGGCGGGGCTACGACCTGTGGAGGTTAACAGGTTAGGGTATTAACCTCTCGTAGAAGAGGGGGTTACAGTGTTTTTGTGTGTGTGCGTGTTTCGTTCAATTTTTTTGTAGAATTTAATTGGTTGAGCGTTTTTGGCGGACTATTTAGGGTATCGGTTCCTCGTGGGGCTATTCTTAGAAGTCACCGTCTGGCTTAAAGCTGGGGAAAAAACCTGTCATGACTTTGATGCAATCTACATTACCGTCAAATTGGACGGTCGCGCATTTTTGTCTCTATTTTTAGAGAGCATGGACTTGTTTCGTGGAAAAATGTCCTATATAGAGAGTTAGTTAAGGCTCCCGTATACCTTAGCTTATTGATAGGAACAATTCACAGATGGCACTAGTAGTTTTTGTTGTTTTGCGAAAGATTTGC